>PVKB01005888.1:0-81355 GCA_004027205.1 Ctenodactylus gundi
TTTATATATCCTTTAGGTTACATCTGGGTGGGGTGTTGGTTCCTGATTTGCAGAGGCCAATCAGGCCATATGACGAGTCCGAATGACGTGACTCCGGGGCTGGTCTTTAGCCGAGGCGCATATGTAGTGGCAATTGTTTGCTAATCAGCCGGCCGGATGCCGGCGCCATCTTGTAATGGCGTTTGCAGGCTCTCTACATACTAGATTTTGAAATGCACCAGTATGCTTTTTGTCTTGAAATTCCTTTTATGTGATTCTTCACTCTCCAATATTCCACACACACTATTTTTCCCCAGAATAAGTTTTTTTTTACGATAGGAAATATACCAAGAGACAAAAGAAGTCAATGTTTAGCATTTTATATTCAGGATAGGAGTATTGGAGAAGAGAAATTCACTATGGTATCTAAGGCCAGACTTGCTAATCAGATCACAGAATTTTATTATGTCAAGAATAGAATCAAGCAAAACAACGGAAAGGCAGTCATTGTCATACAAGTGTCTTCCTGACCTTTGACAAAGGAGAGAAGGAGACCGAGTATGGAAGATGAGGTGAGACACTTAGACTTGCTTATTGGGTAAAAAACTGTATTATATTGAATTCAGTATTAATTTGTAGACCGAAATGGTTTCAAGTTACATTTAAGATTTTTGTAAATGAATTACACTCACTTCCTCTCTCCAGGCAAGTGCCCAGGTATCATAAGAACCGACATTGTGCTAGACTTGTTGAAACGAAAAGGACACAGTTGCTTGTACCTTGCCCTATATTCGGAGCCCTGGGAGATCACAGATAGACTAACCTCTTTCCAGCATGAGGTAGGTAGGTGAGGCGTTGGTAAGGAGATGAGCTAGAAGGACTTTGGAGCTTTTTGTGGTTTCCTATGACAAAAGCTGATAAAAGCGCCACTCAAAATTAGGGAAACACTTGTCTTATGCCTTAAGAACTACAGACTCTCCACTTTACCCTGATATCAGTTTAAACAAGAAAGTGAAAGGGGAAAGGAGCCTTGTGGGCGGTTTAATTTTGGATTGAAAGAATATTGATTCAATAGAGATTTTTAAAATTGAAAGACATTGTTTAAAACAAAACAAAAGGATCTATTGTTAAAATTTCCCTTCAATTCAAGTGCCTATTTTTCCTCATGGAGAGCTTGGAAGAGCTACAGAAAATAAAGAATTCCTGCATTCTTTGGACATCTGTGTAGTCTACGTATGAATTTAATACCACAGTAATAATTATCTTGTGTTTTAAGGGAGCTTGGTGATAGCAGCTTTGTGCATATGATTATACATAATCTAAGTCTTGCATTTTAGAACCTACTACATGGAACAGTAGAGAAATGTGAGCATTATACTGTTTGAATATTTCTTTGAATTATTTGGTTACATTGATACTACATTGTAAATAATCAGTTACAATAATACTCAAATAAAATTTACTTATTTATATGTGTTCATACATATTTATTATACAATTGTACAATTTGCAATCTTTTATATTTTGCTGTTTATTGCAAAGGATATTTAATGTGACTTATTTTAAAGTAAAAGTAATAGAAGTTACCTTAAGATGTTAAAAATGACCAATACTGATAGATTAGGTGGATGCATTTACTAGTAACTAAACATTTTCTAGGCAAAAAATTGTGATTGTCCTGATTTTTATAACATATTCATTTTCATAAAGTATAAATTTCTATATTTTGAAATGTGCCTAGGAATTGACCAGCTACATTTAAAAGAAACAACATTTGAATACATGGTATCATTTTAATATAATTGCTGCTATTTAATGTTATTACTTCAATATAGATAATTTGATGCTGTGTGTTATAATTTTACTTGCCTCGTATAAGTATCAGAAGAATCAGATTGAACCTGTACTCTATTAAATATCCGTTATGTGTCTGTAGAAATGTCTACCTTATGTGTACAAAATTCCGAGAAAACTGGAAACTTAATATTCAAATTTTATATAATTCTGTTAACACTACCATTAGGAAAAAAAATTAAGAAAAATTTATGACCAAGTCACTGAAAAAGCTAACAAAAATCCTTCCAGTTTAAAATATCTGCTGGTTTCATGCTATCCATAGAGTTTTTGTTCTCCTGCCAGAATCAAAGTTTCTGTTTAAAAAATAAAATAAATAGAATGTCTGGGACACTGGATGAAAATTTTTGATTCATAAATCTTATGTTGCTGGGATCATTAAATTCAAGAATTTAATGTCCCTTTTAAAAATGTTTCTATTTTTTAACTAAGGATTTCTTCCCTTTCCTTGAGCTCAATTTAATTACAGGTACTATTGCTTTTCCTTGCTCTTCTTTTCTGAGTGTTTAACATTTTTTATAATATTAATTGGTTGTCTTAAATACATCTATTCTTAACTAGAATTTTAGTATGCATAGCATCCAATGTATTAATAATAACTTGCACATAATTGAGCACTTACTGTGGCCAAATTACTCTCTCAACACACACACACACACACACACACACACACACACACACACAGTCTCAATTAACAGAACCCAGTACAGGAACTTGGTATTTTATTTTGATTTTATGGGAAAAATGCTGACACATAAAGGATTAAAGCAACTAGTCCAAGGTCACACAATCAGCAAATGAAAGGGCTGAAATGTCATTGCTTGTGGTCAAACAGCAAAGCACATTTAACCATTTTCAAATGAAAATTCTATTAGGTTTCAGTAACAAAAGTCCATTGTAAACTATCTTATAAAACATGGCATAAATTTTTCACATAATTAAAAAAAAAACAGGATTGGGTTTCCAAATATTGCTGGACTCAAATGCTTAATTAACAGCAAGATCTATCTCTGACTATTGTGGCTACATTTTCTCTAGTCTCAGATCCTCCATGTGACTGAAACGACAGGCCCAGCAGCCCAGGAGTGGGAGGGGCCGTCCTTATAGTCAGAGACCATGAGGTAATGGGAGTGTCTTTTTTCCTGCCTCTGCCAATAATCACAGGGAGAATACATATTCCTGACTGAGGTCATAAGCTCAAACCTCAATGATGGTCAAAACTCTGAGAAAGCTATCTATAACAGCCTGACCCCCCTAAGCAACAAACATGGAATAGTATTACTCTGAAAGGAAGGTCAAATGATCCCCTTCAAAGGATGCTGAATAGGCAATGAAAAGAACGTTCAGTATCTGCAACATCCAGCAACACATATTGTCCTTAGACCTTGTGGCTTACTAAATTCACCGAAGCACCTAAGATGCTGTGAAGTAAATTTTGCCATCATTATTCTATTTAACAGAAACAGATTGATGCAACTTGTCCACATTACCATCAGAACTTTTGAAGATAAATTGTGTCCAGCTGCACCACTATTAGAAAAATAATGTGAAAAATTCCAGATGCCTAGCCTAAATGTAAGAGTATCAAGTCTAAGTATCATTTTAAAGATGAAATTATATAGATGAAATTAGTCCTTAGTCTGAGTTAGCATTTTAATATTTGGTAATAATTAGTCATCTAAGGACTCAGTGTGGTGAGGCCTTCCTTTAACCCCAGCACTCAGGAGGATGAGGCAGGAGGATTACTGTGAGTTCAAGGCCAGCCCGGGTTACATAGTGAATTCAAGACCAGCCCGGGCTACAGAGGGAGACCCAATCTCAAAAAACAAATAATCATCTAAGTATAATGAATCTTAACTCATACTTGCAATTTCCTGAGGGTACAAAAATAAGGAGTGGAAAATCTGTGTCAAACAACTGTCTGTTCAATTCACTTTCTGTAAATGAGTGATTGCTAAGAACCATGTTTAACCAAATAAGTTCAGAAGCTACTAAAACACGAGGCAACAGCAAGCACTTTATGAGCAGAACCTGTAAATGGAAGTATTGTTGGGGAAATGGACTTATTTTTTAAAACATTTAGGTTATTAAAAATAGTAGAATATGATGGAATTATGGATGGCATAAATCTTGGTCTACATAGTCAGTATGTATGCCATGTTAGATTTATTTATTTTTCAAGTTCATTTCCAGGTCTACATTTAGAAGAGACAGTAAGAAATTAGGCACTGATATTTCTGAGATGCAACTCCCCATCACATCCGTATCAAGTGACAGGGATGGTCCTGAAATTACAGGTCCACAGAAGTTCTGCACACGTGTCTATACTGCGTTCAATATTATGCATAGTGTGTTTGGGCCTCTTGGCTCTTTGCTCCTCTTCCATTGGGTGCCTTGGCTCTCTGCAGCAGCTGAAACCACTGGACTTATGGTCCAGTTTCCCTAGAAACTGCCACATAGAATGACTTAAATTGCCAAGGACTAGGGAACCACAAATTCTAGTCACCTCAATAGGTGCTTAAAATGTCATCTCACTCATTGGTCTCAAAGACGTTCTCATCTCTCCTCTTTCCTCAGCTGAGTGATACAGCTCAAAAAGTCTAATTCATAAACAACTCTCTGAAAAGCTAGAATAATTGTTCTTAGGAGCATTTTACTTCCAGGTCTGAGAAAAAAAAAAATGTCTGAGAGCCAAGAAACACAAACAGCCTTGAATGATTATCTTTTAAAAATGTTTTCCTGATACATTACATAACAACATCTGCAGCTTAACTCTGCCACAATTTCATTAGAACTACCACTGAAATAATACTGCAAGTATCAATAAAATTTGGTCCGCACTCCCCACCTGAAGTGTGGCTAATCAGATATATCGCGGCTCCACTGAATCGGAGATAACGCCTAATACTGATACCAGCAGGATCCCCAAGCAGCAGCTACGCGCAAGACTGGGAGATTCCATTAGCAGGAAAGGTGGAATAAATACTTAAAAACCGGCAAAGAACAAACTAAAGAGGACAGACATGAATGTCTCTAACCAGAAAATAAGCCGACTTGTGCACCACGCAGAAATGAAGTGGCGCGCGGAAGATGAGAACTAGAACCCAAACCTTCTCTACTTTAGGACCTATCAGCCTCTGTTCCTGAGGTCCACAGAGGGTCCTCGGAGTTCTGGAAAGGTAACACTGCGTGGCCCATTCTTGTGGTATTTAGTAAATCTTTGCTGAATAAGTGAATGAGAGACTCAACGATCCACGGAGTCTAAAAGCACAGGCCACGTTCCTCAGGAGCCAACGGTCAGGTTTTTCTATGTAAAATTATGTGTGATGAGCACGTGCATACCATGTAGCCATATTTAAGAACAAAAACAGGGAAATATGTATCAAGCACCTTCTGTCGCAGACCTTATGCTGGCGTTATTCCTTGTGTTTAGATCATTTAAATCACAGGACAACCTAAAAACCCAAGGTTTCCCCGCAGGGCCTAACCTTGAATGCAGCAAGCACTGGAGAATTCTCCACTGTCCTTGGAGTCCCTGCAAGGCTTTGCAAGATGCCCACCCATCTGAATATATTCTTTCTATTAGCCTAGCTTGGCAGCCCTCAAACTTCAGTGGTACATAATGTATCATATCGGCATTTGTATTCAGGATCATGGATAATCTACTTTATGGGCAAATAAGGCAATTTTTGAGGGTAATTTTAGAAGACCCTATTTTCAGCCTTTCTTTTCTAATCCAGTCTCCTGTAAAACCTAAGTTCAATTTACGCTAACAGCAACCCCACTGAGATTTCAATTTACCTTCTTTCTGCATGGACTTCAGAATAAAGCTTCAACTGCGTTGTGTGTGCACATATTTGACTATTTGAACGGAAAGGTTGTCCCTCACCCGCTTCTTCATGGTGTAGGCCGTCTCGCGTTCACTCACATAAAGCTGCTGTGGGAATCTTGGAGCTGTGCCCGCTTCCGGTACCATGTCAACTGCCACAAGGAAAAGCTGAAAGTGTTAAAATACAGCAGCCGGCTTTCTCACTCACCCCAAACTGATGGTGCTTCTTGTGTGATGGCTATTTTTTGATGAGGAGAGCTGTTTTTAGATGTTGTAAGTAAAATAAAAAATATTTATCTTTTAAGAATTCAGATTAGTTTAACTTCAGAGTTCTAAGATTGAAAGGTGAGTTTTTTTTTTAATGCTCTATTTATACTTACTTATCTGCTCAAAACAGGATTTTATTTTTGAAACAATCCAACAACAACAAAAAAATCCACAGGAATAAATGGTGGTCTGTGTTTTCTAAAACTCTTATTGTCATCTATAATCTCCAGGGTCAAATTTTTGTCCTTTGTTTTTTAAAGTTTATTATGTTCCACAAAGCAGCCTCCTTGTTTCCGATTGAAAAGTGAGCCATTACTACAAGTGTAAATTAATTTAAATAAACATACACTTATTTAAGTGAGGTGATTTCTATCTTCTTTAAAAGTTCCGATACTGAAAATAGTTTGAAGACCCCTGCTATGGCCAACGGGATTGGTAGATTTTTTTTTTGAGAGGGCCAAATAGGAAATATTTTAGGTTTTGCAGGCCAAGAGGCAAAATCAAGTGTTCCATGAGTAGAATTATATCACATTTAAAAGACAAAAAATATTAATGTGTGAAACCATTTAAAATGCTAAGATTATTCTTAGTTTGTAGGACATAAAGAAGCAGGTGTTGGTATGGATTTGGCCTGTGAGCCTGAGTTTGCCGAGCCTTACATTTACCCAATTCCTCTCTTTCTCACAGATGAACAATTCCCAGTGGAGAAAATTTCCTGTGAAAGGCTCACAGGTTCAGTAACATTCCTAAGAGAAGATTTGGACTGCAATGGAAAAATCCTTCATGGCTGACATCGTTGGATAATTAGCGAATACTCTAAGAGACACACTTATAAATAAGCAAAAAAAATGCCAAAATTGACTGAAGCTAAAATGGCATTGTAACCCGGTATGTGAACACGTGCCATACAAAAGCACCATATTTAACAAGGGTTTCTGTTCTGAAATTAAACTGCACTGAAATATTCTTTGAATGCAAGGAAATTTTCTATAATTCATACATAATTCATATATAATACACTAGAAATTCCAGATGGCGAGGAACTATATATACATATTTTTTCAACTTTCTACCTTACCTTAATAACCACCTGTTTCCAGATTTTAGAATTTCAAAATATGTAACTTAACGAATAAAAAAGTGAAAGTAAAACAGTATTTTTTTTTTTTTTCTCGGAGCCAGAACGTTATATCCCAATGTGTAGGCTGGTATACTCAGGGTTATAGAGCAGAACACGAGATTGCTCCTGGGAAGCACAAGCTTCCATTTTTGGATTGTTTCAATTAGTTTTACTTATCAAGGCTTTCCAAGAAACCGGGCATAGAAATTGGTGTTAACTAACCATTTTTGAAAATCTCTCAACCATTCAAAAAGATTAAGTGTTAAAGTGGAAAATTATTTGCACTAACTTTATGTCAGATTGTACTGCTACATAACTTACTAGTAAGTTGTTTTTTTTTCTGTAAAGAAGTACTTTAGTTAATAAAAGAAACTTTAAGGCAAAATTAGAATATGGTCATTTGCAAGTCCTAAATACATTACTAAATCTAGAAATCCATCATCAACTGAAGCTCTATTTTAACTCTCTTGATTACAGTACCAATTTACCAATTCACAGGACACACAGAATATACAGAAATGTGTTAAGGGCTGGAGGAATGGCTCGGTGGCTAAAGCGCTTGCTTAGCAAGTGCTAAATCAAGCACTAAGTACCAAAGTTTGATTCCTCAGCACCACATAAACCCGGATGTGGTGGTGCATGCCTGTAATCCGAGCACTGGAGAGGCTGAGGCAGGAGGATTGCTATGAGTCCAAGACCAGCCTGGGCTCTATAGTGAGTTCAGGACCAGCCTGGGCTGCAGAGTGAGACCCTATCTCAAAAAAAGTGTGTCAAATCAAATGACAATGCAGTGATAGAACCTGCAAGCCCTCAGGTTGTGAGAAATCCCATAGGGCAAGTCACCCAATTTTTCTTCTTTAACCAAATGTATTACAAGGAAAATAAGGTATATTAGGCAGAACTTCTGAGATAGGGTAAGGGAATATAAAATAATGCTGATGGTACAGAATTGAAGAGTATTAATACTTTGAGCAGTTATTTGATAATATGAAGGAATGTTTATTACATCACTTTTATGGTAATAACATTTGGTTTATGTTTTAGAGATTGTTACCGTTTGGACCTGAAGTGCCCCCCCAAAGCTCACCTATTGCAGGCTTGGTCCTTGAATCCAGGTTTAGAGGTGAGACTTTTGGGAAAGCACCAGATCATGAGGGCCTCACCTCACCAATGGATGAAACATCCAGCGAATTCCTAATTTATGCCATTCTTGTGAAGTGACGGACATGTAGGAGTCGGGCCTATATGAGAAGAGTGGGTCTTTGGAGGAGTGTCCTTGAAGGCTACACCTTGACTGGCCCTCTCTCCTTCTCTCTTTCCATTTTGTGGAAATGCCACAAGGTAAGCAGCTTTTCCCCAACGTGCTCTTCCGCTCTGACACTTGTCCTTCACCACAGAGTGGAGCTAGTTAGCTCACCAAAACCTCTGAAGCTGTGGGCCATCATAAGCCTCCTTTACTTAAAGTTGTTTTCCTCAGGTAATATGTCATGGTGACTGAGGGAAGACTAATACAGAAATATCAAATCCTGGAAGGATTAAAATACCATGTTTGTGATTTGATTTTAAATGGTCCAGCAGTGGGCAAATGGACGGTAATACAGAGAAAACAAATGGGTATTCTCTTAAGTATTGGAAGAATGACTCAGGAGTTCTAGTCCATGCATACCTTGTATATATTTGAAACTTTCCATATTAATTCTGCTTTAAACAGACAAAGAGAGTTACTCAAACCAAGGCACTGTAAGATGGCCACGGTGATGCTCTCCCAATAATTCTGGTAATTTAACAAAGAGGGAAAGAGGAAACCATTAATAATCTCAATAGCTCCATAAAAAGATTATTTACATAACATACATTCCTTAACTAGAAAGATACATATGAACATGGAGGATGGAGATATTTCTCAAAAATATCCGTTGGAGTGCCAAGGGTTGCTTATTCACATGGCCTGTGACTATAGGTGTATAGACATTCCAAAGTTAGGTTTCTGGAGTCACTCTTACTTTGAAGCTGTGGGTTAGATCAGAGGCTCCCAAAGTTCTATGTGCATCTCCTTCCCTTAGCACATCCATGCTGGTCAACATCCTGTCTCCCAATTGCTGTCCTATTTCACTTTTTACAAAAAGACTTTCACTGGCAGCTATAGCATACTCTACTTAAGGGGAAGTCTTGAAGTGTAGGGAAGAGTTTCTGCTCAATAACTCCTAATCAATGACAGGTGGAAATTCTTGTGTGACTATCCTGACTTCCTTTCTCCTACAAGGGATACACCATGGCCTAAACTGACTTCCAGCATCTACGAGGTAAAATTATTCTGGTTAAATTATATCTGCAGTGGTAATTGACTTCAGGATTTACCCTTTCCTGGTTCTTTTTCTTCTCCTATTTTCCTCTTTTTTTCTTCCACATGCTTCCACCAGTATTTCCTGGGATCATTTCCCAAACTACTACTCGCTTTCAAATCCTTTTCTTCAGGTCAGCTTCCTAGGGTACTCAAGTTAAAGCATAGAGAAACAGAAAATTATATATACACTCAACCAGAGAAAAAAATAAGTGGATGAAGGCTTCTCTATTGTTTTGGGCTGGAGAATCTAGAATTTAAGCATGTACCTGTTTTACTGATATAAGTACAAGGCAGTAGAAGGGTACAATGGCTCTATTAGTTTATTTAATGTATTAGGAAGATTTAAACAGGGGTTCACAAGCTAGCATGCTTAAGAATCATCTGTCTTGTTACAATATGGATCCCTGGCCTCTGACGTCTGCAATTCTGATTCAGGGGAAATCCAGTTTTACAACTAATAGTTATGCCAATAACAAAGCACTGGAAATATTTCTGTAGGTGTTCTGAGGAACCCTTCTGAAGAGACACTGACCTTGGTGCCAACACTGTAATTACTTGTAAGCTGTCGCAGTCATTTAGGTTCTGTGTGCCACAAGAAGGTTAGATCGGATTCTGATGATTACACCATGTCTTGGGAGTCCCAGTCTATGCTGCTAAACCTGAAACTCAAATTTAATTTTAATCTGATTCAGACGCCAATTGCTATTCCTGTCTGCTGTTCTGTAAAGGTAGATGTGGGAAGCGCAGTATGGAAAAAATAAATGCGCGGTGAGGAACAGAGGATGTGGTGAGAGCTCCAGCAGGAGCCTCAGGAATGTCGCGCCCCACCTCTCCTTTATGGGTGTGCCTCAGCCACGTGTCCTGAGTCCTGTCCTGTCCAGTTGGAAGATGAAAATGGAAAGCACTGTGGAGGAACCGCATAGCAGTGAGGCTCGCATTTGCTTATTCCCCGCTCGAAGCTTTTACTCTTGTTCTGTTTCTGTCCCATGCAAATCCACAGATGAGGCTGCAGCGGCCCAAGGAGGGACAGCACTGTTCCTCCCCTCTTCCCCTAGAGCCTGCATAATATTCTTCAACGATCTCTGAGTTCTGCATAATACTCTTATGCCCACTTCCAACTGGTGACCACTTATAAATTCTGCTGCAATTTCATTTATGATAGCCAGTTTTTCCTTTCCAATTAGCTCACACAATTTTATTCAGATTTAGCATTCCGTTTATTCATTTTAATGGGCATCAAAAGACAAATAATTGCTCCTTCGGTTTCATTGGTATAGCAATGTTATCTTCCTTCCACACGGAATTTTGTGACTCCCCAGTCCTGGAATTAACTTGACACGTTCTTTCTTTGATACCATAACAGGAAATGTAGAAAGTGGTTGGAATTTGAGGATGAGGTTTTACCCTATAGATTCATCCCTTTTATTTTTCCTTTGTGGTACTCGGGATTGAGCTCAGGGCCTTGACGCTGAGTTCAACTCCGTTGATTTTTCCTTCTGATTGTGAGACAGGATCCTGGTAAGTTCCTAAGTGACCTGGGCTGGGCTGGAATTCGTGATTCTTCTACCTCAGCTTCCCCAAGTGCTAGAGTTACAGGCCTCTGCCGTGGGACCCAGCTACCTACAGTTCACTTTTATTTAGATGAAAAATATACACTCACATTTGTTAACGACACCAATTTGTTACCAGATTTGAATCAGAGTCAGAAAAATCCTGAATTATACTTGTCTCTGAAGAGTCATACCTATGATTTCATAACTCAGTGGTTACAAGGCTTGTCCAGCATGAATAAGGCCCTGGGTTCGATTCCCCAGCACCACATAAAAATTAGCTGAATGTAGTAGCACATGCCTGTAATCCCAGCACTAGGCTTAAGCAGACAGATTGCTGTAAAGTTGAGGGCAGCCTCAGCTATGTAGTGAGACCACAAAGCAAGACCCTGTCTCACAAAAAAAAAAGACATGCAAAAGTGAAACAAGCAAAAAATGTCAAGCTACTAGATTTCTAAAATGCAATGAATAAAAATTTAAAACCATGTACATAGTAATGTATTTAAAAACACTTAAATGTTTAAAAAATGAAAATTCGAACAGTTACTCTTACAGAGTCCTACTTAGACTCTGATGGTCATGATCTACCTGAAGTGAGGCCTTTTAACCCAACTATCTTTCCTGGAGAATTTTTTTAGTATTTCCAGGAGAAGAAAAAAGATAAATAAAGAAATTTCCTTAATGTTCTCACCATTTTGTTCAGGACACCTCTGTGCTCGATTAAAATTTAATGAGGATCTCAAGTATTAATGGAAAATTAAAACTAGAAAAATTTAATAAATTTATTAATCCATCTAAAATAAGTATATTGCATGTTAACATAAAGTATCTTGTGAAAATAAATACATTTCTCAAAACAAACAAAAGAATTGTAAAGAGTGGCAGAAAAAAACTCTACCCTTCCAGTACTAAAATTGTGTTCAAAGCCAGAAAGCATACAGACTATTAAACGAGTTTTATCATTAATTTGTTATGGACTTGAATGAAAGTCCATGCTATCTGCAGCCGCCATAAAATGAATTAGAAAGTATACATGCCGAAATCTTGGGTAGAATCCTCAGTTCGTTTGCCTGAGTGATGCCCTCTGACAATGGACTGAGGGACGCAGTACCTAAATTCACATGCTTCCAAGTAAAATATCCCGAAATTTAAAAAGATTAGTGATTATGTAAAAGGAGAGGCCTACAGCCTTTCTCTGATGTTTATTTTGTAATGATACTGTGGCTATGAAGTAGTATTGTAGCCAAACTGTGATTCACATTCACTCTCTCTCTTTCTTAAATAACACATTTTCTGTATTAGCACGCTGTACATTCATATATTGATACTTTAGAAAGCTGTACATTCATATATTGATACCTTAGAAAGCTGTATTAATGAATTGTCTAAATATTATGTCATATATATTTTTGTTGTTTGAAGGTGGATTTTTTGGTTTGATAGCCAGAATAAGATTTAGTGAAACAAAATAAAGTCTATTAATAAAGTTTATTTCATCTGATGACATTAAACAAGGGATGAACAAGAAATGTTATCTTATACACATGGATAATGTACTTCTATGGAACAACAGTAATTCACAGGACAGAAAAGGAAAGCAAAAATTAAAGAAACTGAAGGGAGGTAGCATGCACATTTTAAGCTTTTAAAGACAAAATTTTTAATTGGAGATTATTACTATATTCAAAGAGCAGTGAAAGGACAAAATTGAAAGTAAATTTTTTTAGATTAAAGCCACATTGGTAATTAAGACCTCCGTGAAGTGGGGTGTGGGGTGGGGCTGTTAGTGGGGTAAGGGTGGGGAAGATCGCTATGAAGATTTTGCAACCCCCTGCACAATCATAGACTGTGTTTATTTGACAAAAATAAAATTCTCATCATAAAATGTATGCCTCCATGTAAAAGCTTAAAAGGCTATTTTGCTTATATCTGAGCCTGCCTTTGGGGCCAGGAGATATGAAAGAAGTTAAAGTTTTAATTTTGCTGTGGTCCCCTGTCTATCCTTTCCTAAGTGACAACAGGAGCCTTCCTCATTTCTCAACTGATACTTCTCAAATGATACAGTTCTTCTCATTGATACTTTGCACAAGTGGATTTTTCTCTTCTTAAAGGTAAAACTACAGAAAATAAATGTAACACGTGTGCCAATCTTAAATAAATGAAGTATTTTCTTTAAACATTTATTTTTAGTAGTACTTGGTATTGAACCCAGGGACTTGGACATGCCTGGCAAATGACCTTTACCACTCAACTAAATCCTTAGATCTTTCTTTAAACTTTTTAGTAGAGAAAAATTCCAAATTTATCTAATGGTAATCACTCACCTGAGATGCAATCAATTAGATTTTAAACACATCCATATCCATCTCCCACCACCCTTTGCTCCATCTCATTTGAATCCCAGACTTCATATGGATTTTCTGTGAACATTTCAGTATATACTTCTGAAAATAAGGATTTTTTAAAAATCATAACCTAACATTACCATGTGTAAACACAGACTAAATAATAATCTATAGCATCAAAATCAGGTCAATGTGAAAAATATGACATTTGAATGGCAATAACCTTACTATACATTAACATTAGGCTCTGAAACTTATCATAGCTGTATTATCTGCTCTCAGAAATTACTTTTATTTATTTTATTTATTTTACTTTTATTTAAATTACTTTTATTTATTTTATTTATTTTTTAAGTACAAGTACTTTCATCATCACATATGTGATTGCTGAGGAAAAATATAGTAAAATGGAGATATTATTTTATCTCCATTGCTATAATATACTTTGGCAACATAAAGATATTTATAACATGATTTACTCCTTAGAAAGAAACTGAATTACCATTATGACTATTAACCACTAGATGCCACAGTTGCTTCACACAAATGATATTAACTCGGCCTTCATCTGTCAAGAAAATAGTGGTAACATTAAACACAGCTCAGTTAAATCCTGAATCTAAGTGTCATTATGATCCACAACTCGATTAAACCTTCTCAGAAGATATATTGAACCATTTGTTCAAATATTTACATTTTAAAATTGATCAGACTAGGTGATCTCCCTCTTTAAACACATTTGGACTTTTTTTCCCCTGTCATTTTAAAGTTGCTACTAATTCTATTTAGTTGAAACACACAGTGGTGCCCTCAGGGGAGTGTGCCCAATCAATTTCTGCTGACTGTGGACATTAAGGCCATTCTAAAGCCAGAAACACAGCCCAGCTCTGACGTGATGAACTCTACCTACAACCCAAATACAGGTGAGACCTTCAGCCTTACCAGCTTCTGCTCCAAGGAGGTGGGAAACTATTCCTACATGACACAACTGCTTAAGGTGCACATGCATAAAGTTATTTAAAAAGATTCAGGGAAGACAGGAAATCAGCTTTGCCATTTTCTCTGTAAACTATTATAATTTTAGAAGCTTTGTGTTGTCATGCTTTTCTCTATATATGCCACCAACGAGCTTTATGGGAATCTTAGGGTGTGGCTCACAGCTTTACTTGTTAAAACATTTTTGCCTTATAGATATAGTAATATATTGAATATTTTCAACCAGTTATATTACAATTACATACATACGTGTTTTTTTCAAAATAGTGTATTTACTACATTTTGGCATGGAATGAACTTTCCTCTTCAATGATAAAGATTTTTTTTTTCACAAATTTGTCCCTCAACAAAGCTCTTATCTAAATATATTGGTTTTCTACATTCTTTCTAGAACTTACCACTTTATTTTGAATTTTAAAAATGTAGTCTTTGGTGGAGATTTCTCAGAAAATTTTCTACCCTAAATGTCATATATCTCAAAATTAAAGTACGAGAAAATCATTTCACTGACTTTGGGAAATGTCAAATAACTACAGAAATGTCAATAAATATAAAATTAAATTCATATTAAAACAACCTTCCCAAAGTTTCTACCTATTACAAATGAGAAGTAGAGGGAGGTGTAGATGCTGGGGAAAGGTAGGGGGGGAAGATGTTTGATTTGTCTTCTATTTCAAAGGAATGGCCTCCTTTCAGTAATGTTTTAAGTGTTCCCTGATTCTGCCCTACCCCCGTATAGTTTCTCCTCCAAATTCACTAAAGTGACCTTATAAAATATGAGGAGAATGTTCTTAATGTAAAGTTTCAGGCATAAATAAAACCATATCCCCATTCTGCACAATAACTTGATTATCACTCAGAATGAAAGCCAAAATCTTGACAGCTCTCTGCGAGGTCCCAAATATACGCTATCCAGTATGGTAATCCTGAGCCATGTATCTGTCTGTATTGATCACTTGAAATGCAAGTAATCTGAACTGAGACTCGTCATGAGGATAAAATATACGATGTTTTTTCTGTTTTTATAGTGCCAGTAAAAAGAATGTAAAATGTCTTACTAAAATTTTATTTTGATACCATATTAAAATTATATTTTAGATGTATAAATTTGAATAAAGAGTATTAAAAATAATTTCACTTGCTAGTTTTTAAGTATGATTACTAAAAAATTAAGTAGCATGTCATTTAATTCTAGCTCTGTAGGACAGCTTTGCCTAACCATGTCAGCAGGTCACCAGCACTCTCACACGTCAAAATATCACTCACATCCCCTGTCTAGCAACATGGTGGTGCATCATTCTCAAAGGGTGTTAGGATGCCTCTTCTTTTTGAAAAGTCTCCTTCAGGTATCTTCATGATTAACATGATCACTTTTTTATTTGCTGTTAATATTATCAGCAAAAAATTTATCGGATTAAGTTTGAATGCCATCATTCAACACATGTATAGCCCGCTATCCCTGCTGAGCTTTTGAAAACACTTACCTCACAATATAGTTCACTGAGAACTGATATTTCCTGTGTCTACAATAAAGTACACAGTGTGCCAAGCACATTCATAAATATATTAATAAACCCACAGAAAAGTTTCTAAAGATAAGAAACTTAAGCTTGGAGAATGTAAAAACAAAACAAAACATAAAACCTTCCAAAAGTCACTTAACAATTAGCAGAGATTACTTGAATACCTTTGTTTACTTCAGTGTCTTTCTAGTGCCTTTCCTGATTCCCAGATAAACTAGACATTCTTGTGAATAGTCTCTCAATCCTCTGCATCTTTCCTTTCTGTAATTTTCCCACATTTCTGTTCATATTGTAGTGCGATCCTCTGTACCTGCACAATAGGAGATGGTAAATACCTAGCCACACCCATGCAGAAAGTTACCCCCCTGTCTAATGTTTAATCTGCAACACACATGAGTCAGTTCAACAAATAGAGTGAACTTTATCTTCAGATATTCAAACAGTTCCAGATGGGGGTATTTGTGCCTAAGGAAAATTCATAATTTTGTAGATCAGCTGCATAAAAGGAACCCACTAGAATGAAACCCAGATGGATACTGCAGGGATTAGGCTGGTGTGCAGGTATACAATTTGTTCTTCACTACTGACCATATTTAATGGCAAACCTTCTAGAAATCGGCTCAACATGGTAGCATCCAAACATATGCAGCTATTTAAACTAAAATAAAACTGAAAACCCATTTCATCAATCACATTTCCGGTGTTTAGTAACCATGTGGCACCTGGCCTCCATATTACATAGTGGTAAAGGGTACTTCCGTATAGAAGTTCTACTGAAAAGCACCGTGTCAGAAAACTTAAAACGGCCATGGGAAGATTCTTACTTTAAATCCCAAGAGGATTGTTTGACTAGTTTTGCATTCTAACTAATGTTCCACTTAGAGAGAGCCTAATGATGTGTACTCCCACGTGTCTCTGAGCAGGACGTAGCCCTGGAAAAGGAACTTCAGTGTCCCGCAGGCGGAGCGATTAGTCAGCCGTGCTCATGCACAGCCAGTGACTGGTGTGGAAAGTGCCGCTCCTCCCAGGGCTCTTGCAGGCCCGCTGTTCCGGGGATGCTGCCAGCGTCTCTCGGGGCCAGCCGCTAGGTCTAATGCCATTCAATACCCTCCCTTTGAGTTTGATGCTTAAAGCAGAAGACTGAAATGTGAAGAGGAGAAAAGGGCGCGGGGGACCAAAGTCACCCAGACTATAGTTGGAGAAATGTTTCAATTTCCTCTTCAAAAATACCACACGACTTTAGGTAATTTCTTCATAATGTAACTAGCAACATTATTTTGGCCAACGCAATTTATCTTTTCTTTTTATGCTTTGCACTTATGTGGCTGAAGACTCTTCTTCCCTCACGGGAGAGCTAAACTATCCACTATCATGGCCTTCGAATACAGTACACAGAGAAAAAAGATCTTCCGTTTCGTTTTCTGATTAAGTTTACTTGGTTAAGAACTTCCGGAGTACAGATCTCCATGATATTGGCCCCGTGACTCTGTTCACGTTTAGCCGTCACTTGGTGGTCATTTTGAGCCAGTCTTCGAGACTGAAAATCGCTCCTGGTTCTTCCAGAAGACCTCACCGGGCGCAGAGCTGAGGAGGGGCGCTTAGGCGCCTTTTCCAGGTCAGCAGGTGACGAACACTGGTTTCCATGTACTTTGGCACCGAGCCCTCACCCACCTTTCAGGAAAGGTAGTTCTATTTGCCTCGGATTTTCCTGGGACACCAAGTGACAAGGATGGCCTGTTAACCCCTGGTAGCGGTGGCAAAAGGTGCAGATAGGGACCGCAGAGAGGCTGAGACAGAGGGCGGGTGTCCGAAACCCTGAAACGGACACGGAGTGGAGAAAGCGCGGCGCGGCCGTGGCGGGGTCCCCAGGGAAAGGATGAAACCCGCGAAAGGGGCCCCAGCCCTGAAGCTGGGCGGGGCCGACTGAGGAGGGGTCGCAGCAGGTCGCGTGAGATGCGGGCGCGGGAGGCGAGTCCCGAGCGGGAGGAAGGCGCTCGCCGGAGTCGGGGGTCTGAGCTGTGCGGGCGACGTCTGCCGCCCAGGGGCGCGGGCGGAGCGCCACGCGGCCCCGACGCGGGTGCCCCGGGCCGGCGGGGGCGGGGCCGGCCTGGCGGCCACGGGACGCACAGTGGGAGCGGGCGGCGGGGACAGGGGCGTGGGCGCTCACGCCGGCGGCGGCCCTGCGAGCTTCGCGTCCTTCCGGAGAGGAGGCCGCTCCGGACTCCGGTGGGAACGCGGGCGGGTGGCGGGGAACCCCGCGGCCGGCGCTCCCCGCGGGAGGGCGCGGGGCTCCAGGCGCCTCCCTCGGGCCAGTCGGAGCCGGCGGCCGGGAGCGGGAGGCGGGCACGGGGGCGGGAGGAGGGCGGGGCCAGCGCGCCAGTGACAGGGTGGCAGCCCGGGAGCGGACGCCGGGCCGCCGCCGCCGCCGCTCCTCCTCCTGCAGCGCGCCGCCGCCGCCGCCGCCGGGACAAGTTTCGCGCCCGACCTCTCCCCGAGCCCGGCGGGCGCTGCGACCCGGGCGGCGGGCTGCGGCCGGGCCGGGGCGCGGAGGCGGCGGAGGGGCGGGGGGAGCGCGGGACCCGCCGGCCGCGCCGGGGCCGCGCGGGCAGCCGCGATGGCCGTGCGCTCTCGCCGCCCGTGGGTGAGCGTGGCGCTGGGGCTAGTGCTGGGCTTCACCGCCGCGTCCTGGCTCATCGCCCCCCGCGTGGCCGAGCTGAGCGAGAGGAGGAGGCGCGGCTCCAGCCTGTGCTCCTACTACGGCCGCGCGGCCGCCGGCCCCGCCGCGCAGCAGCCGCTGCCCCAGCCCCGGCCGCGGCCGCGCCAGGAGCCGGCGCCGCCCCCCGCGCGCCCGGGGCTCCCGGCGCCGCCCGCGGCCACCCGCTTTCGGAGCAGCCCCTGGCCTCCGCCACCCCCGCCGCAGCGGCGCCGGCGGGGACGCCAGCCCGAGGGGGCGACCGGGCTGCCCGGAGCGCCGGCCGCGGGCGCCCACCCGGGGGAGGCGGGCGGCCGGCCCGGGAGCAGCCACAACGGCAGCGGCGACGGGGGCGCCACGGCCGCGAGCGCCCGGCCCCGGGGCTTCCTGTACGTGGGCGTGATGACCGCGCAGAAGTACCTGGGCAGCCGCGCGCTGGCGGCGCAGCGGACCTGGGCGCGCTCCATCCCGGGCCGCGTGGAGTTCTTCTCCAGCCAGCAGCCGCCCAGCGCCGGGCCCGGCCAGCCGCCGCCCCTGCCCGTCATCGCGCTGCCCGGCGTGGACGACTCCTACCCGCCCCAGAAAAAGTCCTTCATGATGATCAAGTACATGCACGACCACTACCTGGACAAGTACGAGTGGTTCATGCGCGCGGACGACGACGTCTACATCAAAGGTGACCTCCCGGCCCGGCCGCCCCCTGCCCGCCGCCGCTTCCCGGCCGGCGCGTGCCCCGGGCGGCCCCGGCCCGCAGCCCCGCCTGCCCCGCCGGCCGGGCCCCGCTCACACCTGCCGGCCCCGCTGCCCCTCACGCCGCGGCTCGCACGTCCCCCCAGCGCGTGTCCCTTACACGGTGGGAGCGGTGAGGGAGGGGCGTAGCGCTGACCCCCACCCCGTTCCCCGCCTGCCCTCCCCGGCCGTGGTCCTTGCTGGGCTGGGTCCAAAGGGGCGTGTCCCGGAGGCCGTCTGGAGCCGGCCTGGAGATACCGGCCTCTGCCTCTTTTTCTGGGCTCTTTGTTTCTGCTGGTTCTAGCAAAGTTTCAGAACTGTCTGGGCAACGGACTCGTTTATCGCTGTTCCCAACCCTTTCCTGTTTATTGCCGCTCCTTTTGCCTAGCTGGCACCCCACCGCCCCGGCGCGCCGCTCTTCCAGCCGGCACGAGGCAGCGCGGGGCCGCCCTCCATCCCCGCCGCGCCCCGTCGGCAAAACCCGGGGAGGCGATGGTGTTGCCAGGTGGGCGCCGGGCAGGCCGCCTTCGGGCTAAGCAGACCCCAGGCGGTCCCAGCTGCGCTGGCACACGCTGCACTGGGTCCTTTCCAGGGCATGCCGGTGGCTGCGGCCGTAGCCGGAGGCTGGCAGTGCTTCCCAGAACCACACGCAGCAGCCACAGCGCGAGAAAACTTCCTCGGTTTTAAAGGAGGCGCGGTCCTTTACCCATAGTCTGGGCGATTCTGGCGAGAGCATTTCTGACCTCAGCGGATCCAAGTTCTTGAGAGATAGGTGCAGATCTTTCCAGTCCACAGGAGATGTGAGGGAGCAAACAGGATTGTACGGAAAACTGTTTCTTGAGCTTTCCGCCTTTCCGAGCTTCTTGGTCAAAGGGGGGCAGCCCTTCCCCAGTTTATTATGCCTCTCTGCTTGTAGCCTCATTGTTTTCCCCACAGTCAAGCAGGACCTTGCTCACACAGGGCAAGGAAACAGACCCCACGGTGGCCCTTTCTGCCGCAGCTGAGAATGCGATGCTAGTTCGCAGAGATCCCTGGAGTTTGCGTAGAGAGGAGGAAAGTCACTGGAGTCCTGGTTGGAATAGGAAATGTCGATAATTGGACACAAAAATAAAGAATGCTTTCTGTCTTATGACTGCTTTTCTGAGAAACGCTATTTAGAATAAATTCAAAGAAAAACGCCTTTTCCAAAAGTGACACATCACTTGAGTTAATTGTGCTTTTTTCTTGATGCTTTGTGGTACTTAACAGTACCGGGTAATAATCCCCTCCTCTTATGTGTCTCATTAAAATCACAAAGGTTGCCTGGCAGAAGTGCTGCACTTCGCAGAGAATTTCTAAAATGCATTAGCCGCACCTGCTTCTGTCATTTATTTTAATGTTTTGAAAGATTGTCTTCAGAACTTTGAAATGCCATATTTTTTTTCCATTTCTATTAAGAAGGAAATACATTTTGAGTTAAGAATTGTAGTCAGCTGAGACTCACTGAGATGGGGTGGGGGGTGACATGTAGGATCAAGACAGGGCCTAGATGCCCTGTTTCTCAAACACAATAGTAAGGATGCTGGCTCGGGGTGTGAAGAAGGCGACTGTACGTATTCTAACCTGTCACTTTGTAAAATACCAGCTTTTGGAGTGTTCTAGATGTAGAATTTTATTTTAAAATTATTTTTCTCGGTGACCTTACCAATGATGAGAACTAATTTCACTATTTTATGTCTAATGAATGATCTTAAATGATCCTTTCCAAAGATAAATATTAAGATAAACTTGAACTAGACATTTTCTAAAACTATATAGGTGATAGATAATTGATGTTTGATTAATGACAAGCATCTAAGTAAATCAATTACCAGGAAAAAATTACTGGATATCTGTCAAAAATCATATTCAACATCAGAGTTTATTATTTAAAAATATTTTGGCTATCGCAAATGTCCTAGGAAACCTGTCTGTCTTCTCCTAATTTTTATTTTATTTGTAACTTAAAAACACGCTTATCAGACTTGCTGCAAATTTTGCAATGACCTTGACCAAAAGGGGAAAATATTTTATTAGGATTTAATTTGTAACTACAAATCCATACTTTTAAAATACAAAACTGAGAAAAGGTTTTGTTCTTTTAAATTGTATAAAATGGATAAGGAATTTAAAGACAATGTTGGAAATGCTATCCTCTCCTGGATACTTTGTAAATGATTATGAAATAATGAAAGGCAGTAATCATCGCCTTTCTCTTTGTAGGTGATAAATTAGAAGAATTTCTTAGATCACTGAATAGCAGCAAGCCTCTCTACCTGGGACAGACTGGCCTGGGAAATATTGAAGAGCTTGGAAAGCTGGGGCTGGAGCCTGGGGAGAACTTCTGCATGGGGGGACCTGGAATGATCTTCAGTCGAGAAGTTCTCAGGAGAATGGTGCCCCATATCGGCGAGTGCCTCAGAGAGATGTACACGACACACGAAGATGTGGAAGTAGGAAGATGTGTTCGGCGTTTTGGTGGGACGCAGTGTGTCTGGTCTTATGAGGTAAGCCCGGAGCTGTGCTGAAAATGCTCGTATGCTACAGGTGCATGCCATTTCAGTCTGGGGCAGAGGTTCTCTTTATTCCTTATATCTTTGTTTGCATAGAAACGACAGTGGCAGCTTTTCATGGGCACCATGATTGTGGAACGTACCTTTCTTCTTAGGGGTAAGGCTTGTCTGAGTCTTTGGGATCAGCTGGCCCTCAAGTAGCAGTGTAGACGTGTGCTCACATCTCTGGGGGATGCTACTTTATTTATTTGCTTTGCTGGTGTTTTTTGTAGTTGCATATTTGTGTTCTGTCTCTAACAGGAGGATTTATCTTAATTATTGATTGTGACATGTTTTCATTTTCTCCAACTGTAGCTTTTGTCATTTAGAATCATGCCGTTGCCTTTTTAAAAATTAGGTAAAGGATTATATTCCTTTGTTTTCCAATGGTTAAAGTCTGAAGCTTTTTTGGAGATTCTCAAGTCACAGGTTAACATATTTTTAAAAAGCATTGGAAATTTAACTGAAAACATACCACTTATAGTGGGTTTAGTCACAATATTTTAACCACATTATTTGATAATTTATTGGACATCTAAAAGGCATGCGTAATCTGAGGGGAAAAAGTTCTGAAGGTGTTATGTAACTACTTAGTATTTTAACTGGTTTCCTAGACTCTGTGTCTGTACTTTTGTTAGTTTCTGAACACCAAACAATGACTTAAGTAATCTTAGTTAGGAACTGTTGTGATGTTGCAGTTACTAGTTTTATGGGATACTTTGGGATTTTTTCATCAGAAATTGATTTTGGAGGGAAATAAACTTTTATTTAAAGCATTTGACTTCCAAAAGATAATCTTAGTGAAAATTGGTTTAATGTTTAAAGAGTGTATTATGGTTTTAAGTATAGTATGGTTTTCAAGGGTTTGGAGTTCAATAATATGTTCAGTACTCCATGCACACTTTTGTGAATTGTAATTTAACTTCTTTACATATCTAAACAATTTGCCTATCGCTTAGTTAAGAAGTGCTTTATGAAGCTGTGTTCCACGGGAAGTTGTTATACCTCCAAGTTACTCAGTTCCTATTATTATTGTTTCTGAAGTGCAACAGTATTTAGTTAATTTTGCTTTTTATGCTTCAGGAAACTGTTTTATATAATTATTACAGAATGTGAATATTATTGCTATTTATTTGGAATAGACATTATACAAATTAATTCCTCCTGAACATAAAATAGTAACCTTTTTTATAAACTACCCTGTGCTTACCCATTTGGATAAAAAATTGACACAAAACATGATAGTTTAAAAGTATATGATTTAGAATAAATTCAATGAAAAATACTTTTCTTTAATATAAACCATCTGAAAGATAATCTACATTTACTGTAGAAACTACATTCAGGTGTATTTGTACACAAGCAGATACTGTTTTGCAGACATTTCCTCCTGATGACTAGAAAAACTCACCTATAATTGATAATAAAGAGGGGAAATTATTATGTTTTATAATTTATTGCCTTAACAGCAGATATAAAGTTTTTAACTAACATTGTGATTAAATGACCAACCCTCCAAGTGTTTATTGATTCTGCTCTGAAGCTCAAGGCTTCAGCTACAAGTCTATCTATTGAGGAGCCAAGAAAGTAAAATTTGTTCACTGGACCTACCAGCTCCAAAGCCAAGTTCACAGTTTTTAATTTACAATATAGGTGCCTAGCATTCAGAGAACCTGGCTTCGATCTCATGTGCAATGAAATGGTAAAATCAAATAAAATGAAAGGAGGGATTTGTTCTGGTTAAGGGAAAGAGACATTATGGTGTATACGTTACCCTCCCTGTTAGAACAATATGAATCTTAGGCCTTTTTGTTAACAGATTTTAAAAATGAGATAAACAAACAAAAAAATTAAGTCTCACCAGGCTGTCATTTCGTGAACACAACATGCTCAACAAGTTTTCACAGTATATTTGAATTTAGCCTGATGCATGTCTATAACTGATTTCAGAATCAGTAGAACAGAAATTATTTCAACTGCCTGTCATAGCATTTTGAAATAACTTCTAGAGTAGCGCTGTGGTCAATGTTGACTTGGCGCCTGCTAAGCTACTGTATAACACTTACCTTGTCTTGAAATTAACTGTCTTCAAAGAGCTACTTAAACATTATTATCTTGAAAGAAACATTGATTTAATCTCAACATAAAAGCTTGAAAGTCGTATTTAAAGAAGTGGCTGCAAATTTCATTAAAGGGATGTGCCAAACAGCAATTCTTAGTAACATAAAGTGAAATGTGCAAGAAGTTATATCTAATTTTTTAAAAGGCAGAGTGTGTTCTCTGTTTCATGAAACACTTGATAGGTCAATGAGGCATGATGAATATATTGGATGTACTAGGTTAATACTTGTACAAGTTCTTCTAGAATGTTGATTTCTAGTTTGGATTTTAGATTAATCGAAATGGAATTCATTTATGCCAGTATATATGTAGTGTATATTTATCAGTCCATTTCACTTTGGGTTGTCATCATTTACAAAGGTAAAGTTTCACTTATGGTCATAGCAAAAGCTATAGTATTAATTATTAATCACGTTCCCTTTATTTCTTTAAAAAGAAGCATCTGTGGCAGAATTTTTTTAAAATTTTGAATTTTCTTATCTAAGTATTTTATAGATGTAAAGATTTTGTATGCCTTTTTATTCAATAGTAGGATGCCCATGATTTTTGAGTGTGAAGAAACGAAATCTTCTTGATGGAATTTTTCTCTAAAAATGCTGCATACATTTCCTTGAAGATAAGTTATACTCTTTTAAAAATCTAAGACATTTTAATATTCTTTATTGCTGAATTGAGAGAAATTCTCTGTGTTGAGAGAAATAGAATACATTCAGATAATGTGAAAATGAAGCCAGATCCACAGGCAAATGAGGGAGGTCTTCAGGACTTGAGCTACTATGCCATCACTTCCTAGCTTCACTATGCTTTGCAAACTACTTGTTGAGCCTTGCTTAATTCAACTGAAATTGAGATTACAACAGTGTCCATCATAAATTTTAGTGAAAATTAAATGAAATGGTGACACAATCCAGGCAAAGCCCTCAGCGTAGTGAAAACTTGGATGTCTGATTTTAAAAGAAAAAGCATAACAAATATTTGGTTCAATCTTTGCACATTATGTTACGTGTTTGACCACAGGGAAATCATGTAGAAAATAGTATTTAACAAGTCATTATTGAATAATATACATACACATGTCAGATTTTATAACATGAAAAATATTTCTATATAGATTCCTAGATTCGTGCCAGAACAATGGCCCTATTTTCTGAGTTTCTCTTGAACCCTTGGTAGAAATGGAAGTCAGAGGCATCACATTCAGTGGTCAGCTCACATGACCACCCAGAACTTGTCTTCTAAGGCATGTGAAACCTCTTCATGTTCCCCAAGGCTTGAGACAAGGGCATGTAACTTCAATCTCTCTGCATGATAAGACCCCGGTGGTCTGGAGAAATACGCCTTGCCTTTCTCTTTTCATTTCTATACCATTAATGACACATAAAATGAATTTTGATGTATTTTGATATGAACTTCAACCTTTTCTTCAGATTCAGTTGACAGACCAGTCCTGAAGTCCTAACATCAGAGACTGCTGAACCCAGACTACTGTGAGGGTCCCCAAATGTCCTTTTCTCTTCTGAAGAAAGAGGTCTTTGGTTACTAACAAGCCTCAGAAAGACTGTCTCTGTGCCTAAGAGCATTGTAGAGTCTGAACTGAGCTGTTCCATGTCCCCACTTGGAACGGAGACGTCCAGTTTCAAGTCCACGCGGCAGGTGTTAATAAGCAATAGGCTGCACAGGTTGCTCTTACTGTACTCATGTATGCTTTAAGTTCAGTGAATAAAGTTTACTAATTGAAGTATGTTTACAAAACTAATCATCTCATTCTAGTCACCCTATGTGTGTTAGGACTTACTGAGGCCTCCTGTTGCCTAATACTGCCCTTTTGGTTGAGTTCTATCTTAGCCCCTGTTTTCTAGAACTACCATCTGGTAGCTTGGGAAGTGCATATGGCTGTCCAGCGTTGTTTCACACATAGCGTATTTTAAGGTTTTTGTTTTGTTTTTTGATCCCTTTAGCAGACATAATCAATCTTCAGTTTCTTCCATGTCCTATTTTCCTATTTTTTTCTTTCTTCTTTTTGCCATACTGAGGGTTGAACTCAGCTCTTCACTCTGAGCTATGTCTTCAGTCCATTTTATATCTGATTTTGTGGCAAGGTCTCAGTTTCCAAGTTGTCCATATTGGACATGAACTTGGGAGTTTGCTAATATTCAAACAGTGAAATAATTTTAATTCCAATAATATTATTCTCTCTGAGTTTTACATTGTTATCTACCAAAGAATCATTTTAAGACTAGTTTGTATTTTTACCTTATGTATTTGTAGAAAACTGGAGTCAAGTAATGTGTATTTCTTTATTCCACTCAGGTAAATGTTCTTGCAAAATAAAAACATAGTTTTGTGTTGATAAAAATATTTCTTGTGGCTTTACAAAACCATTCTTAAGAAAAGACAGATTTGTATTCCACTCTTTGAAGAGGTCATTTCACACCAGAATGCCTTCTGTTCAGTCTTGGCTCTTTGAAGGCCTATGTCAACTCCATTTTCACAGAAGGGTATGTACTAGAAGGATTTCCTTGAGCTCGTAGGTAACATCAAATAACTGTATCATAAGGAATTAAGCTATACATCAGCCCTTCATAGTATATCTATTAAGACCAAAATACCTATGTCATTCATTTTATCCCCATTTTCATTGGTATGCATATGTGATATACAGTGGTTACATTGAACTTGGGAATTTTTTGCACACATATACATCACAAGAACTTTACATTTTCTTGCCTGCTCCCTTCTCACCCTCCCACTTTGTCCCTCATCCCCCTTGACTCCCAACATCTCATTTGTTTGACTCCATTATTTGTTTACACTTCAGGTTGCTCATTCTTAAAGGGCTGCTGCACATCCTTTGCGTTGGCCTGTTTTTTTGTAAACGTTCCTCTTTTCTAATGCTCATCTTACTCTATTATGAACATGAATTATGTCTAAAAGTGTATTATATTTATGGTAAAGTGTTAGGTTGAAACTCTGACCTAAAATTTAGTCTTTCAGAAAATCTTTGCATGATCTGATTCAGTCCCTGTTTGGTTTTTAACTTTCCTAAAAACAGTAGGCTTCTCCCACCTACTCTTCCACCCCCATTCCACTTGTCAGATGAAGTCATCACGCATTGATTTCATAAAATTCCTGTGCTGCTACACTTGTCTTCATTGCATAAAATAAAATTACATCTTAAGTTGATGAAAAGCATGGAACAATTTTTACATATTTTGTAGAGTTAGCTGGTACATTTTCATCGCTAACTGATATCTTATCACCAGAATTATGACAATTTGTGCTTTCCAAGAAAATGATTTTCAGCAGTTGTGAAAAATGTTAAGTCTAAAAGATACCTCCAAGCAATTTTAGGCAAAATTCATGATAACACATATACTCATGTGCCTTTAAAAACTTTGGTCTGTGCTAGACCATAAGTACTCCTGAAGAATTTCAAGAAAGCTTCCCAGTTCAGATGTCATCTTGATCTCCAAAGGCTTTGTATTTTAAGAAACATTTACTTTGATCACTTTTCTACTTAGCGAATTAGTGTTCAACATCCAAAGGTGTGTGTTCTGTTCTATAACTATCCTGCATTTTACATCTATCATAGAGTATTACTTTTTCATAAAAATAGAAATTTTAATGAAACATTTTAAGAAACCTCGTTCAAATTAGAAACATAACAGTGTCTTGAATATGAGTCTTTGATATTATTGAATAACCAGAAAAGTGAACTGAAAAAGTGAGGGGTTGCAATTCCTTACAATTCTGGATTTTTCTTTATTTCTTGTCTTATGATACAACACTGTAGATGAGACTTAACCACCTAGAAATCAGTTAGAGTCATCAGATGCATTAAAAGTTATTCTGTCTTGAGAAGGTGCTGAACATGTGTGTCAGAGTAGCTAAGCTACAGGTTTCTATGTTAATTGAATCAAATAATCTATATTTGTAAAACCTCACCAGACATTATTTTAGAATTAATAGAAAATAAAATGGGCTTCTTAATTACTTGAGATTCCAGACTCTTTATAATTTATAATTTTGGAGCTGTGTCCTTCATTCTGTATAGTTAATTACTTGAGGTATTTTTTTTTTTTTTTTTTTTTTTGGTTGGGGGGAGATGGGGAAGAGGGAGTAGAGGGAACTGGCGATTGAGCCCATGGCCTTCACACAAGCTACATTCCCAGCCCATTTTTTATTTTTGATTTTGAGACAGTGTCTTCTTAAGTTGCTAAGGTGCTTAGGTTGGGCTTGAGTTTGTGATTCTCCTGTTTCAGCCTCCCAGAGAGCTGGAATTATAGGCCTGTAACACTAGACTTTGCTAACCTTTGATTATCTGTTTGTGCTTGATTCACTTTTTATTGTAAATCCATTTATTAATAGGGTTCCTGTATTACAATGGGTAGTTTGTAGAGATATATGTTACTAAAATTATTATATATTTAAATTAAAATATGAAGAAATCAGAAGAAATATGCAGTAAAAAATTGATTAAAGTCATAAAAATACAAGTTGAGCTCTTGTTTTCTAAACATTAACCAAAACAGTGATATATAAAATGTAATGGAAACCTGTCCGGTAGAATAGACTCAGGTTCTGAGTGTGTGGCAGGCCATGTTCTCAGCACCATGACTGTCACGAGTAGGGTGACATGATTCATTTGGATGTTTCTCTGACTTTTCTCTCCATAAGTCAAGACGACAGTACAGAAAGGCAATTCCGCAAAAGATATTTGTCTTGGAGATTAGTTTTGGTCAAGTGAGTCATTGTTTGGTACAAGGCTTGATTTTATTTTGAAAGTTACAGTACTCTTCAGAGAGCCCTCAATAGCTACTAAATCTCATGCGATTGTTTTTTGTAATATGTTGGTCAACAGGAAGTCTGAAATATGTATATTTTCTGGTGGGAACCAGAAGTGCAGTTTTGTTGCAGGTTAAGGGAGGATCAACAGTTGTGTTTTTCTAATCAAGAGGGAAGTAAAGCTCTTGGCTACAGGTGGAAAAAAATTCTACTGGATCAAGGACAGGCTGACCACTATACCTCAGAAGTGTAGAAAACGGCGAGAGTATTGGAAATAGCTTGCCTAACACTTCAAATGTAGTTATATACATGCTGTATTTATTGTTAAAAATGTCTTTAGGAACTGTAATTTAATCTGAAGGTAAAAATTACATATACAAATTAAAATATGAAATATTAACGTTTTCATTAAAATAGTATTTATCAATCTGGTATTATATAATGCAGAAATACATTATATAAATTAAGGACATGTGAACATATAGTGACATAGATTTAAAATGTCCTTGAGTTCAGTCTTCTCACATCCGGCAGAGGCAGCTGACTCATTTGCTCAGGTATGTTTATGGAGCCTTTCCTACAGGCAGTGAACAAAAAACATGCATGCCCTCAGTGTCCTCTTGGAGTACGCAGGACGCAGAGTCAAGCTGCTAACTTATCTATTGCTTTCAGGTGCGAGATAAAATTGGGTTCTCATTTCAGATAACCTTTTTTTTTTTTTGTTTTAAAAACCATTCTAAATTGTGAGGGGTTCCATTGTATCGTACAGTGGTATAGGTATCAAATTATATTAAGTTAGTTTTCTTAGTGTCTTCTTTTTTGTTTTAGTATTTCCTGAAGAGGAGAAAAAAGGACATTTTTTAACAAAAGTATATATATATATATATATATATATATATATATATATATGTGTGTGTGTGTGTGTGTGTGTGTGTGTGTGTGTGTGTGTGTATACCTTATTGTGTGCCACAAATCTTTAAGTTTTTATTTTTCAATTAGCTTTGAAGCTATACTATCTGGTTTTAAGTCCCAGTTTTGCCATTTGTCGGCTTAGGTCTTTGAACAAGTTAACTAATCTGTCTGCGCCTTGGTTTCTTTATCCACTGCCTGGGTATAGTAACAGTACTTCCTTTGTAGAACTGTTTTGAAGCCCAAATGAGCCAGTGTGTAAATGTGCAGAGCAACACTCCGAGTAACGTCTGGCATTCTCTAACTGCTACCTCTGTTTGTAGAAATGGAATGGCAAAATTACTGCCATTTTTTACAGAGCTATTGTGTGGAATAACGAGGACAATAGATTGGGAGCCATTAGAGTACAGCGTCTAATAAGCTGTGCATGAGTGTTAACTGCTATTAATGTTTTCCTGATTACAGTGTACAAATCCTTTTACTCCCTCCCCCAGAATAATGGGAGAATGTTGATTGGAAAGGATTTCGTTTTTATTTCTTTCTGCCACAGTGCCTTGCAGTAGTAGGAAAAGTGTTGATTTGGTGAGAGTTAATCTCGAGTGCACAGTGGAATGCCCCAGAGTGGGAAAAAAATCTGATGTTGGACTCAGCCTCTGAGCCATTATATCAGAGTCTATTACAAGTGATACCTGCAGCATGAGTATTATTTAAAAACTTCTAGGTAACTTTGAAAAGGCTCTAGGCTTTAGATTTTTGTGTGCATTTAAAAAATAACTTTCATGTTTAAATCACCAACCAATTTTAAAATCACTTCTTTGGACAGTGTTTTCTCTGTTCTTCTTTTGGAGAATCATAGAAGAGTAATAAGAACTTCTTCTTGTCTGCGGTTGTTTGTTAACTCATATGTTTCAAAAACTAGTTACTGGACTTTAAGCATTCACAAGTTTCAAGTTTGTGCTTTCTTGTGGTCTAGCTTATATATTTCAGATATTAAAAAAAAAAACAAAGTGAACTTTACAAAATTCATTAAAAAATGAGCAATTGTAAATTTAAGCTATCCTAGCTGTTTTTATTTCATGAAACAATTAGTGGAAATAGATTTCTTAAAACAGGCAGCATGTTTTAATTGGTGTAATGTTGACTTGTTGATTGGAACTGCTCTCATTGGAAAAGATCAGAATGATTGAGTTGGTTATTTGCAGAAATTATTACTTTTTACATTTTTATGTTTATTTTTATTGTACTTTTTTTGGCTTTAGATCTTGAACCTAAGGCCTTCAGACAGTTACTTTCCCAGTCCTTTTAGAGTTTCATTTTAATGAGACTGGGTCTCGTTAAGTTGCTAAGTTGCTATGATTGAGTTCAAACTTAGAATCTTTCTTCCTCAGCCTCCCAAGATGCTGGAACTATAGGCCTGTGCTATAATTGGACAACTTTGTACAATAAAGCAAAACAAGGCAAAAAAAAAAAAAACAAATACCTTTAAATTGGTGTCTTTGACATCATCCAGCTATTGTCAAAAAGTATTCCCAAGCCCATTGTTATATCTGACCCTGCTACAATAGAGAAAAGTATAGGACATATGGTGGGAAGCAGTATCTGAGAAGGACTGAAAAGACCATGTTTCTTTCAAACTTAAAGCACTGTGTAGGTCAGGATTTGAGGGGGATGGGCTGGCAGGCAAGGTTGAAGGACAGTATAGCAAAGAAAAGTATATTTGGTTTAAGCATATCAAGAGGGAGGAGAAATGAGAAGTAAACGCTGTAAGTAGAATTCAATTATGAAATGACTTCTATATTACGCTCAAAGGTCTAGATTGTATGCTGGAGATGAGTGATCCTTAGAATCACTGGGGTGATTTAATCAGTCTAGAGGAAAATCCATGCATAGAATTACTAACACTATTTGTAGGAGTTTCTAGTGAACAGTCAGGGTAGAAAATCAGTTGTTCATATAATGGGGACCATTGAAGAGTTCTGTGTAGGTAAACACCATGATTACATTATTTATTCAGGTCTGTAACATGGAAGGATGCATTGGATGTCCATGTGCTGAAAGACAGTGACATGTGACAGCTCTTGTCTCAATCCCCCAGTAAGAAATGAGCAACAAACACCCAAAAAAATTAAAATAAGGAGATAGACTTTATAACTAGTAAGAAGAGAAAAATGGATAGAAATGCTAAAAGAGACATTCGAGTAGAATGGGGAAAATTTAAATTGATATCTGAATTTTGGGCTTAGACGGTAATGCTCTAAGTCAGAGTATATGTGAAGAATAACTTGAGTAATTGTGTTTCAGGAATTGGCACACGAGAAAGAAAATTTCTGCCTTGGGTACATTAAAGATTATTCATTGTTCAACAAATATTTATTGAATAATTAATGATCCAGGACTTCTTCCAGGTACTGGAATTTCAGAAGTCAAAAACATAGGCAAAAGTCTCAACCTTGGTTTTCAAAATGGGAAATTAAATAAACAAGCATCGGCAGACTCATGAAATAGGGCAGCCAGTAAGCAGTGGTGGTAGATGGTCTCCACTGAGAAGAGGGCACTTGAGCCGTTCATGTGTGTGAGGCAGATTCCCATTTAACTAACATAAGTGGGTAACAAATCCCTAGGGAAATGAACCAGTCAAAACTAGTTAGAAAGCAAAGGAACTAGACTTGAGTGAAGACCTAAGAAAATACAAACTGTGAGATCAGAGAGCGGGACAGATATCACGAATGGCTTCGAAACACTATGTAAAAAAAATTGTTTTAGTAGAAAAGTGGGGCCCATGTGGCTTGAACAACTGTCCTAATTCAGGAAGGCGGGGGTTTGATCCATTGTGAGTGTAATTATACTAAATAAATTCATTTATTTTAAGCAAGCTTTACTTATAGGTAAAGCAGATGTGACTGATAGAGAGAGTATGTCAATTAGAGGCAATTAGGAACTCTGCCTGGATTAGGGTTTAGGAACCAGACCTAGGCTAGGCAGTTATGAACCAGCCTAGCTTAGAGCGTGAGTTATCTGTGGGCCAGCGAATGAGGGAAGAACATTGACCCAGACGTGGGAGGCCCAACTGGGAACTGGAACTGTATAAAGAAGGAAGAAGAAAGACCATTGCAGCCTTTTTCTCAGGGGAGAGACTAGGTTTGATGGGACTTGGCTTCCTGTTTGTGTTGTCATGAGGAGCTGCCTCCATCCCTTCCTCTGCCATGAACTTCTATTGCTGCTGGACTGTGACCTTCTGAAACTGTGAGCTAAAATAAACCTTTCCTACCCTAAATTTGTGGATGTTGGGTATTGAGTCACAGCAACAAAAGTAACTAGGACAGCAGATATAATTTAAATTTTATTTAAAAATCATATCACAGCTCATCTGGTGGTACCCTCCTGCAGTCATGGCTGTTTGGGAAGCTGCATGGAAGGACAATTCAATTTTGGGAAGTCCAGGCCAGGCTGAGGAACGCAAGGAGACCTCCCTCTCAAAAAAGTAAATAAAACTATCATACCAGATCCATGGATTTACAAATTTTGTTTTTTTTTTTAAATTTTTAAAGTTAGCCTCTAAAAATATTATTCAAAATTTAAGTTGTATTTAGTGATTTGAACCCATGGTATTATAAAAAGGTACAAAAAAACACTGATCATGTACATCTTTTGTGTGTATCTGTGCATGTATGTGTGAATGTAGATGACATATGTATTTGTCTTTCATAGAGCTCCTCCTACCTCTAAGACATTTTAAAACTATTTCCACATTTTCTCTAGAATGTCAGGCAATTTATCTCAAGGTGTTTTTCTTCTATCAGTGCTAGATATTGTCACGACTCTGTTATTTCAGGGCTACCTAGCACTTCAAAATAATTGAGTTATTATTTTCAGAAAAGCGTCTGCCTTTCTGGAAGAGCAAAGAAGAAAACAAGCTGTGTGTGACATCCTCAAATCAATAAATACATTTCCACATTTTCTAGATGGCTCTTTTCTTTTTCAAAAAGTAATAGACTCCCCAAATGATTAGTCCTCTTTAATGTATCTCATTCCTTTGTTCTAAAATTTTCAAGTATGTCTTGGAAGGGATACTTTTCTGAGTGGTGGGACAAGTGAATTCCTTATCCTGTGGAACTTACACAGTCTAATGGTGAAATATATACAATAAAAAATTTAAAAGTATATCTGCCTTTGTGAATCTACAATTTTATAATTATGAACATATGTATGGTTCTGTGTCTTAGTTGAAGTTTGAGTTCTCTTACTACAAATACAGTTTGAGCAATATAGCAGACTAATGACATACTCTATAAATTATTTTGATTTCCCCCTCATAAAACTGCTTAAATTAAGATTCATATGATCCTCTAGGTGTCAAAAATCTGAATTTCTCATATTTATCTTAATATTACCTTGGTTCCTTTTTAAATTAAATCATTGTACCATTTATGAAGTTACAAGACATCAAATTTTAGTAGAGTTTCTGACTTTGGAAAGTCAAAGAGAAACTTATTGTAATCAAGAAATCCTTGATAATTACTGTGATCATTAATCCTGGTTTATTAGCCTTACTGCATTAGGAAATGCCTAGTAGTTAGTGGAACCTACTGCTGGTGCATCCTTTTCATAGAGCTGTGCCCCTGGCAGTATCTATCTGATCTTGATCCTTTCTCACCAGCATCTTTTCCTCTGCTTTGCTTCCTAACCTCCACGAACTCAGCAGCCTTTTCCCTACCACATCCTTTTGTCATGGTGTCCTGCCGTTGAGCCTGGTTACAAACCTGTTGAAACGTAAGCCAAATTAAATTTCTTCTTTTTTAATGTGTGAATGTCAAATATCGTGTCCGATACAGAAAACTGGTACTAGAGAAGTGGGGCTGTTGCTATGACTACATCTGAACATGCAGTTTAGTAATGCCTGGAGCTTTTTTGTGGGAGGAGTTTAATAAGATTTGAAGAAACCTTTCAAAGAAGTCGTCAAATGCTGGAAACAGAGCTTGGATGATGATCTACTTGAATCTTGGAAGATCAGGATGCCAGCGGGAATGTGGACAGTAAAGGCCAGGCACAAGAGGTTTCAATTGGGAAAAAGGATCCCATTGGCAGTTTGAATAGAGGGTGTGTATGGTACCCTTGGTAGAAAATTTGTCTACATTTTGCACATGTCCTGAGAGTGGTGACCTAATTAATCTGGCAGAGAACATTTTAAGATAGTTTGTTATTCACGTACTGGCATGGATATTGCTGGTTCCTTTTGATTTATAGAGAGAATCAAGTCAACTGACAGCTGAAACTTTTTGAAAAAAAACTTAAACCGTTTGTACAGTTGGGGCCAAAGAAGCTTTGGCTGTTAAAGAGATTAGTCCCATTTAAAAGAAAGCAAGTGCTTGGTAGAGGGATAAGAAGAAAAATGAGCTGAGGGCATCTCAAGAATCAACAAGACCCCACCCATGGCAGGCTTAATGGTGCAAAGCTATAAATCTGTCATTTGAGGAGAGTATTTGGGCTGGTTGCTGGAGAAGAACATGCTAGGGAGTTGGCATTTCACTCTTCTCAGCCACGCAGCCACTTGGAAGTTGCTGCAGCTGTTGTCCAAGGGGGCCTGGTACTGCTTGATCCTGCGGCAGATCTTGGTGTTGTTAACATGATGCTAATTTTACCGACATGAAGAACGTAAGAATAGTTGAGTCAGGAAGGCTTCCCCCAAGAAGCTAGACAAGGACCCCTTGAGAAGCATTGGGTAAAGCTGTGGAAATGAAGACAGAAGTGCAGTGGAGAACCCAGGAGATGGAAGATAGGAGCATGGAGCGTTCATTGAGGGAAATGATAGCCCGAGAGTGGAGCCAGCCCAAGAGAGAGCTTCTATGGGTTCTTACCCCCACGGTCATAGAGGTGGGCCTGCCCATGCCCTAAGGAATGCGCATCTCATTACCAAGTCCCCCACATACCAAAAATGGAGTTATAAGCCTTACTGTTTGCCCCACTGTGCTTTTGTCTTGTTTTGGTCTGATTATTTTCTATCCTCCTTATCTTCCTTTTTGGAAGGAGAATGCTTACCCAATGCCACTTTATGTTGGGATTATGTAGCTTCTTTATGATTTCCACAGAAGTTCATAGTTGAGAGTTTGACTTGAGGCTTAGTGAGGCTGGGATTTGGTCTTTTGAAAAATGGTGGAATTGTTGAGACACGGGGCAAAGAATTACTGGGTTTCTGATTATACTCTGGATAGTTGCATTATGTTATGAAGATGTCTGATTGCTGTAGTCTTCATTTGGACATTAAGAATGGATTAATGTGATGTGTTTGGGTGCGAAGTTAACAAGGAGTGGATTGTGGAACTAATCCTGATTGGCTGACTTCATAGGATGAAGACATTCTTAGGTGAGTAAGGTGGGCTCCTGGGTATGCCGGCCTGGAGTACTCTTTGTGGTCCCCCACCCACCCCTCCTCTACAGCACTGTTTCTCTGTTCTGTATCATGGTGGCCATGAATCTGGCTGTTCTACTCCACGGTCAGGCTTCTGCCGTGATGTTGCTACCTTTGAGTGAGCTGACCATGAGCTAGGTTTAAAACATGAGTGAGATTAAGAACTTTCCTCCAAGCTTTGGGTGCCAGGTATTATGTTTCAGCAAAGGGAAAGCTGATTATTACAATAACTATTTGCTTTTCTGACAAGATGTTTTATAATAACATCTTTGAAAGCTTTCTTGTCATTGTGTATAAACACATAATCGATAATTATTCCTGCAACCATACATATTTGTTACCATAATGTTTACATGTTTAGTGCAGTAAATTTTTCATATGGGTTGTCTAGCATCTGGTCAATTATAGAAATAATTTAAGATCTGTTAATGTTGACGTGTTTCATTTGAAAAGCAGTTAGCAATATACCATAAATTAGATTCTATTGATCTTAGTCTAAAGAATAATATTTAATTAAAATACATAATCATAATTTTAAAATACTTTATATAATAAAATTGGGCATACCCTGTCCATGTAGATATTTTATGACATCCTATAAGGATTTTATTTAAATAAATTTTAAAATTCTTTTTTATCTTAACTAAATTCTAACTTTTATAATCTTAACTAAATTTTTATTTTTTCTTTACTTTATTCCTTTAAGATTTCTTTGTTACTGAGTAGTCATAGTGCTTAGTGCTATAAACAAACTTTATTTTTCCTGAATCTATTTGTGAAATAATTCCTAGGTTATAAAGTAAGCCCTATTGCCCTAATGTTCATGAAACATGAATTTTGATTATATTTTTCTTTAAAAATTTTTACACTTTTAAAGAGTAATGCTATGAAGTAGATTTTGTGCTAATAGTTCCATATTCATAGATAAGAAAAATTAGCCTACTTAATTATCCTAGGCTTGCAAAACTTACATCTCATTTGATTATTTCATCAAATAAATAATGTGGAGAGTTGTTTGAAATAGTTGCTAATAAGTAAAATTGATTTTACTAATTTTGGAAGCAGTAGTAAAGCGTGTCTGAGAGTAATTGAAGGAACATGTGTTTTATTTCTTTCGGAGTTTTCTTGTATGCCAGTAATTACCTTTTTTGGTATAAAATAAGTAATAACATTGATAATTCCTAGTTATATAAACATTTATGCTTGTATCTTTTGAAAAAATATGCTTTCATCTTTTCCTTGCCCAAAAGAAGATTTGTGATTGAAATGCTACATTTAGAAAAATAAGAATTAGAATGGTTAATTCCTCTTTTGTTTTCCCCTTCTTTGTATTAGTGGTAAATTCCAGTTGATATTCATGACTTAATGTAGTGTCTTGTTACTGTCAGCTTTACAACTCCTAGAAAAATGAGTCAAGCATGATATTAATTCCCTATGATTCCTACTGCCCTATTTATAGTTTTTAGTCATAGATTTTAGGGTATTAGAAACATTAAAAATACTTTTTGAGTTACTTTGTATGTATCATTTTCTCCCATGAATTGTAGTCAATGTGCCTGGGCCAATTAATCTAGGTATGGAATCTAATACATTTTCTTTTATGTAAAAATACTTAATTCTGACATCAAAGCATAGTGCTCTTTGATTAGCCTTGTTCCTTTTGAACTCTGTATTTTAACTAAGGAAATAAGTCAGATTAATCTCTGCACCATTTTAACACTTAGATTTCATGTAACTGTAGATAATGTGGAAGGTGGAATAGACTTACTATAGCATAAAGAGCTGTGTAGACAACCGAACCAAGTGTTGATTGTGAGTTCAACATGGTTCTGTAAACTTCTGCCACATTTCATTTTAGAATTAAGTCAATGCTAAGAATTGCCTGAAATTTCTGATATTTTATTGTGCTATTATGAAATAAACTAAGCTTCTGGATATTTCAAGCATATGAAATTATGACAATAATAATCATCAGGCTGGCCTACATTGATCTTAGCTGTATCAATAAATTATTGACAATGAATTATATATATCAGGCCCTTTTCTGAGTGCTCTTTCCTGAGTGCTTTTTCTGAACTCTAAATGAGGAAATAAGCTCAGAAAGGTTTAGCAACTTCTTCAAGGTCACACAGTTAGAGAGTCATATAGTTTTTCCTTGAACTCTGATTTATTTGTTTCCAAAGGCCATTATTCTTCTGAAAATGTTACATTGATATTCTTTATATGAATTTGAAGAATGGCGCTTTATTGTTTTTTTTTAAGCCACGATGTCAGATTGGAATAGACAAATGCAAGTGCATAAAAATATGATGAAATTGGAAAGAAAAGAGACAGGTGACAGAGACCAGATGGTAAAGACCACACATGAAGAAGTGCTTGCATCAATTTCATCTTCCTTTCCAGTAGGTTTGCTTACCTACTGGGGTCACAGAATCACTTCATTTTTCTAGAGAGACATGTGAGATGCAAACGAAAGAGGTTTAAATTGCTGCAGTCTTTTGTTGTAGGGTTTAGCATATTCCCAGGAAAATGTACAAAAATAAAGTTTTCATCTATAATAAAAACCAAAACTGTATCTTTTTACTGTCCTTCAGATCAAAAAGAAAGTGTGGGCTGTCACATTTATCTAAATTATTTTTTTTTCTTTCAGTTGTATTATTTAGCAGCAAGGTGCATGGGGCCAATATATCACGTGGGAATTTCACTCATTAGGATGCATTCTGAGAACCCATTTTTTTCCTAAAAATATTCCTTGTTTTAATAATTAGTGACAATAGTTGCCTCTCATTTACTACCCAGAGGTTACAAAGAGACAAGAAATTCAGTAATAGAAGAAAACAATACTGGCTACAACTTTGCAGGCAATCTTATTGTTTCAGGATGTTAAATACAAGTATCTCATAATTAATCAGTTTCTAGGGTACATATTGTTAATAAATCCTTGTGAAAATCCTTATGAACAAATGGGGTCATTGCCGTCTATGCTGTATTTATCATAGCTAGCAGGCTTGTGTTGAGGGCAAGCCATAGGCTTAGTTATTGAAAGAATGTGAAAATCGACACAATGCTCCAGAGAACCTCATTAGAAAGATGCACCCATTTCTGAATCTTGGAAAATAAGGAGCTAAGTTCCCCAACCATAAAGATGGAGCGGAACAGAATGGGCAGTGTGTTTTTCCCTGAGGCCAGCGCTTCCATGTTCATGTCCTGTAGGTCAAAGCTGTAGATGAGAAGGTCACAGCACAAAGCAAGACTCCTCTATCCTCACAGGCCAGCTGCTGGTGAATAGCTCAGAGTTGCCTGTTGGTAGCAAGCGAAGGAAAGAGTGCCATAGAGATAACAGGACAGAGGGACCGTGCTAATCATTATGGGCATCTTATCCTGCCGCTGCACACTGAGTTATTCCTCTAGTGTCCTAAGTAAAGCAAAGTCTTGGAATTCTGGGTACTTTACATCACTAGGTTAATTAAATCTCCTTTGGGAACAGCTTTTTAAAATCTCTGATCAGTGTGCTTCAGTCTCTTCATCCAGCTGATTTTAAATTATCTCTGTCTCAGCCTGCTTGATTTTATTAAATTTGCTTGTAGCAAAATTTTTAAGGTCATGTATCATGGTAACTGACAAACGTGTTTGTCATTTTGAATAATGTACTGAAAACAAGTCCTGTTTAGTACAGTTTGTAAATGATTTAAGACATGAACATTTTTGAAAAGTATACCAAACATACAGATGTCGTTGTGTTCTTATTGTGAGCATTGCCCTGCAATTATTTATATGGGTGAACAGACTGACTTCATCATTCTATTTTCTGTTCTTGACTGACTGGAAGAGCTGATTTCTTCAGCATACCTTTAAATGAAAGTATTCCAAAGTAAGCTGCTCATTCATTACTGTCGTGAATTCCAATTAAGGGAGTAATTAAATGTTTAATGAATTATATCTAGGCTTTATTTATCTTTGTGAAATTATTTTTTACAAAATACGTGTTTCTATAAAGAAACACATTTATCAGCTTAATACAAGTGATAAAGTTGATACTGCTTAATATATTGAATAGATTTTTGTATGAAGTCATTAACACAAGTTACTGCATCATGTAAGAATGCATTTACCTATAGAACAGACAATTTGGCCCTATTAGCTTTTCTGTGTGTGTGTGGGGGGGGGAGGGGGTACTAGGCATTCAGCCCAGTACCTTTTAACTGAGTTATATCTCCAGCCCATATTTAGATTTTGATTTTGAAATAGGGTCTTGCTAAATTGCTAATTTTTTCAGTCTGGGCTTCAATCCTCCTACCTCAGCTTCCAGAGTACTGGGACTGCAGGCTATGCCATGGTCTCTGGCCACAGTGGCTTTTGTAGTTCATTTTTTTCAGATTCACGGGTGAGTAGGCCATAATTGGGTGATGCTCAAAGTTGCTGTTTCGGTCTGGGGCTTTTATTTTGTTTGTTTTGCCTTTACTCTTTACTCTCCAGACCCTTTGAGGTATCTAATTCTGTTTCCAGGCAGGAAAGGAAAAGATTTTCTTCTGGCACAGGCTCATGGACAGAAGTCCTCTTTATGGACTTCGCTTTCTTCTCTGGGTTAGAATTGTAATCCGATGGCCATCTATAGCTGTAAGAGAGGCAGGTAATTGTGTTCTTATATTTGAGTTATCTATAGCAGGAGACAATGGAAAAGGATCCCAGCAGTAGGTGTTAGTTAAAAACTAGCTACAGAATTGGTCAGTGTTCTCTAGAGAAACAGAACCAATAAGATGTACTCTAAAAAAAATCATTCACCCGTCATAGAGTGTGCTTACACAGACATGAGATTGAATCAAGGGCATGAGATCCATGCTGGCAATGCTGGGGGTGGGGGAGGAAGGACCCCCCCCCCCCCCCCCCGCACTGCTGGTGGCAGTGTAAACTGGTACAACCACTATGGAAAGCAGTAGGGAAGTTTCTCAAAAGATTGGAAATAAATATCCCCTTTGATCCAGTGATAACTCTTCTGGAAATTTTTACAAAAGAGTTAAAAGCATCATATAGCAGAGATATGTGAATACCCATGTTCATAGCAACACAACAACAGCTAAAATGTGGAGGACACATCAACAGACCAATGGATACTTAAATTGTGGCATATATATGTAATTATTACTACTCATCTATAAAGACAGATAAGCTTGAGGGTTATGTGGGTAAATGTAGGCAACTTGAGACCATCATGCTCAATAAAGTAAGTCAGATACAGAAAGTTACATATTGAATGGTTTCTCTAATATGTGAAACCCAGATCAAAGTCATTTCCTAGAACTAATTGGAGGGAATAATGGGAACTAGTGGGGAGGCAGAGGGAGTCGGAGGGTCAAAAAGGGAGAGGGGAGGGATTTGTAGTTTGCTGCGATATGTATGTCTATGCACAAAATACTCAAGATCAAGATAAACAGTATATGTTGCATATATACATATCAATACAATGGGGGAAATGAAGGACATGAAAGTGATACCATCAGGAGAGACAGTAAGGAGAAAGTGTGTAAGGTTACTGCAGGTGTAAGGAGTACTGTTTTACAGTAAACACTTTTTTAGTGAGTAGGAGTGGTATCCTTTAAAATATTGATAGGCCACAGTACAGTAAATGCATAAACTAACATTGCAGTCATTTAATTACCATTTTCAAGTAATGTGTGCTGTGTATAGCTGAGCACTGTATACTTTCATATGACTAGTAGTGAGGGTTTATTTGTACCAGCATCACCCTACACATGTGAGTGTTGTATTGTGCCATGACGTGACATCGCTAAATGACAGAGCCATTTTGGCTCCATTTTAATCTCATAGAATTGTATGCACATGACTCTTTCCACCTATTCTTTTATATGTGTGTGTACACGCAGATATACTAAAAAGACAAGAAAACAGAAACAGAGAGGCAGAGACTTTTTTTTTTTTTTAAAGAATCAGTTCACCTTTTCATGGGAGCTGGCAAGCTTGCAATCTGCCAGGCAGCCTTGTGGGCTGGAAATGGTTGCAGAAGTTGATATTTAGGCTTAAATCTAAACACGTTCTGGATACTGAGTGCTTTGCCCTTCAGAGACCTTGTTCTTTTCACTTACAGCCTTCAACGGATTGCACGATGCCTATCATAGGGTGGTGGCTATCTGCTTCATTCAGGGTCTAGTGATTTAATTGGTAACTGTTTCTAAAAAGTATCTTTCTAGCATTATGTAGACACCACAATCTAAGCAAGTTGACACATAAGATTAACAACTATACTTGCGTTATCTGTTAAGTTTTGATAACAACCAAGGGAACTTTTTGTATCTAAAATCAACATCAGCTTTAATTTACATCTTTCTGATTAACATGGTAGTTTATGTATATTAAATGCAATACTGTTTCCATATATTTTAGAAATAAATCACATTTTAATTCTGAATTAAAAATAAAATACTGGCAAATATCTATTTTAAAAAGACAAATGCTTTTCTAAAAAAAGATATTTTGAGATTTCTTAGGCTCTTACTTGATTTCAAGGCAGTAAGTGACATTATATTTTAAGCAATAACGTTACTTTTACACCTTGGCTACGCAGTCTTAGGATGGATAGGGAAAGGTTGGCTGGCGTGGAAATGAAGAGAACCTCTTTTTATATCGCTCTTGACATTGGGTGGTTCATCACCTGGCTTTCTGAAGCAAGAGCTAGTATTGGACCCGTTACCTTTCCCACCAGATTGTGAAACTTACATGAGATACTATATCTAAAAAATACTTTATGAAGCAAATACTGATAAAATGTTGAAAAAACACTAGAATATAGAGATAAATGTCTCATGATATTCTCTTCTGTGACTGAAGAATGGCATAGCTGATGAACTGTCAAAGTTTAGAGCTGACTGCAGGCTGAAAGTGCTCTGGTTCAAATTCTGAGAGCCTAGGTGATTTCAGAGGAATATCTACCATCTATCCCATAATAAAGTAATTCTGTGGAAAGCAGGATTATTTCTTGGCAAAAAGAGGAGTGATTTCAAATTAACATCCAGGCTCCTCGGCTTGGTCAGAATGGCAACTGTTTCAACCCATGTTTTTTTTTTTTTTTCAACATATTGTGTAATTCTTCAGCTACTATTCGGGAAGAGCCAATATAAAAGTATTTGATTTTAAGAAAAATTCTTAAATCAGATACTATTTTTAAGAAACTAAGTAGAAGGTAACAGAAGTATCAACCTGACGCATTTTTTGAGAACATGTTTTATATTGTCTAGAGTGATGTTAATTGATTTATTTGTAAGTAGAATAATTAGATGTGACTAAAAGCTACTGACAATTTCTTTATTCAGTGAGACCTCGTTTTTGGCATCATAAATCACTGATAATATCCAAAATAGTTAACAGTAAATATGTTCGTGTGATGGATTTATATAACTGTAAATACATTTAATATTATATGTGAACTCTTTCACTATTCCTAAATATCTTTGGAAATATTAAAGTTATACCTAGCAATTGAATACCTTTAAAAGAGATTTATTTTTTAAACTCTTGAGCATTAGCTTTTAACACTGTTTCTTGATGTTCATGTGGAGTGAACTCTTACAATTTCACATTGCTTTCAGTTTTTCAGAGTTGTTTATGTGTCATCTATCCTTGACCCAACAATTTCAGTTTTAGTCACTTATTCCAAGGAAATAGAGATGATTTAGGTTTACATCTAATAATATCTATTGAGTGGCAATCTAAATGATAGAGAAGGAAAATAAATAAGCTACTGTCCATCCATATGGATAGACAACCATTAAAACGATTTTCTAATTATGGTATGTGAAATAGAAAAATGCTATGATGTCAATGTTACATGAAAGAATGGAATACCAATGGAACACAAATATAAATTATAATCTCAATTCAATTTATAAGTATTTATTGCAATATAATTAGGGCATGGAAGCAATACCTTGCGTTTTTTCTTGTTAAGAATGCACAAATATTGATCATCTATATCAATCTATATAGACATGTGCACTGATATGTATCTATATATTACTATGGATACTGAACTTATGAAAATTTTCAGTTATTTTTTATGTTAGAAAATAAAAGCTGACAGTGAGTTTATTATCAGGTGATAGGCATACAGCAAGTAAGTACGGGAGATTCTATTTGAATTTGATGCAGTAGTGGCTCTCAGACGTTGTGGAGCACTGAGTCATTTGATCACAATGACCTTCCAGGAAGACAGGTGAAGCAACGGTAGGTGGCAAGATGTAGAACAGCCCTGGGTTTGAGAAGGTGGGTAAGAAGATTTTGTCAGCCAGGATGGGTAGTTTCTGAGAATTGGAGAATGAAAAAAGGTCTCATATTGTTTCCATAGATAACTGACAATTAAGGACGATTAAGCATAGATTATCTAGGAGCAGTTTAGAGTTAGCAAGTCAAAATGCACACATCAATTTTTATTCATAGAAAGAATTAGACCTTCCCATTATGTGAATCATAGTGAGAGCTGGGCTGTTAAAGGAAGACGCACTACTAGCATGAGTTATTTTAATTAGTGTGCTAAGACATATGTCTCTCCTAGAGATAAACAACTCCATTATGTGTTTTCACTTGTACACTTATCTCTGTATGTTATTATAAAAACTTTAATTCACATATTTAAATTTGCATTGCAGAGGTAAATGTTTGGATATATTTTATTTTCAGTGTCCTTTAACGTGAAATAACCCCTCGTTCTGTTTATAAACATAAAACAGATTACCCAATTGCATATCGTCTTTTCTCTTAGTTGTCATATAAAGTCATAATGAAATTAATTTTTTGCTTAACTTTTACAGTTTCTATTTTAATTTTGCCTCTAAATTCTACTTGTTATACATCCATATATCAAAATATCTGTTATCTTCTGAACGGATAGGTCCTTGGGCTCCTGTGTTATTTATCCATTTGGGCGTTTGATTCGTGACATTCTGTTATTTGGACAAAATATTTATTTGGCAAAGTTTACATTTTCAGAATTAATTTCTCCACAATGAGAATAACAAATATCTGCCTAAGAGTAATTAGTCACAAATGGAATTGCTTGACGAAAAGGAAAGCCTGAATAGGAAAGGAGACCAGAACTTGATTACTTAGAAATGAAATGGGTGTGCTCTTCTGACTTATTTATCTTGTACCAAATGTTGAGTCAGTCACGTGGAAATACTGCATTTTAGAAAACTTACACAGCACATTTACAGCTCTCAGGCTGTGGGCCGACATTGTCGCATGGGAAGTGTTGACTTGTTACAGCTCATAAATCACTGGCTGCTATTCAGACAGGATTCATAGCAAAGCTGGTGCAGAAAAGTGGTCTGTTCAGTGGCTTTTAAAGACAGATTGCTGCAGAGGAGTATCTGAGTAACATGTGGGAACTGGCTGGGCCAGCCTCCAGTTTATTAATTCAGATGACTAAATTTATTATCAAATCAAAAGTTTGAAGCTGTACAAGTATTAATTATAAGATAATCTATATCCATAGTGTTTGGTAAATTACACATGAGTCCTTGTGTGAAAGGTTGAGGGAAGGTGATAGGCTTTATGAAACTGATTACAGGATAAAAGACATAACTCTTTTAAATCAATTCCAGATGAAGAAAATTAATTTGCTTTTAGTTGAGTTTAGGTTTTATATATGCTCCGAAATGAAAGCCAAGCAGTTTTGTGTGACACATCCATCATGATTTTTGGTTAAAAGCAAAAGGGTCACATTTGACTAGCTTATGTAGATTGGAGTTCATTGAAAGGACTGTCTCTGGCCAGTTACAAAATGCTGTCATGGCCTAAGAACCAGGCTGAGTCTAGGCTTCTAGATCTAAGCTCAAGATTTTGCTTCAGCTTCTGTTTGGTACAATATCCCATGCCACAGACCCCAGTTACCAGATTCCGATCCTGGAAATAATTCTCCCGCAGCCACTAGACATGAAGACAGCTGCCTCAGTGGTCAACTCCTTTTAAAAAAGCATCTTTCACTGTCTGTTCGTCCATGTCCCTTGCGAGGTGGGCCAGGTATGTCTAATTGGATAGCTCAGGTCACATTTCTGCCCCTTAGTTGTAAGGAATGTGAACATGACTACAGTCATCTTGTATGGAAAGCAAACATGACAGCTCTGCTTCATATAGAAGAATTCATAGAGTGTCTCACAGAGATTACATGCATTTAGTGGTGGGCCTTTTATGATGAAAAGATTGGGGCTTTAATTTCATCTGTGGATTTGATGGCATTACCTGAAGGTAATGGAAACTTAGGAGTCAGGACTATTTGACAAGACTGGATCATCGGGCTTGATCTTGAGGACTGTTTCTTGTCCCCAGTTCCTTGCTCTCCATGTCCTGGCGGACATGAGGTAAAAAGCTGTCCTCTGCCATGCCTTCTGCCATACTACTTCTGTTGTGGGGACAGCAGGGAACTGCAGCTTCTGAAACTAGGACAAAATAAGCTTTTCCTAATGTAAGTGGTATATCTCAGGTATTTTGTCTCAGCCATGGAAAGGTGACTAATGCAATGACCGTACGCGTTTTTTCCAACTCTATCCCCCTCGTTTATGGGCCCACTTACTGGGAAGCCTTGCCACAGGCCCCTGCTCTTCCCTTCGGCGTCTCTCATACTTTTACAACACTGTGTTGTTCCTAATGTTCTTCTGTTGGTCTGGAATCCTGCCCTTGTTTGTTAAAGGATACTTCAGAGGTTATCTTAGAGGTCAGTCACCTTCCTGCTAGGTGAAGAGACACCTCGTATCTCTCTCTCTCTCTCTCTCTCTCTCTCTCTCTCTCTCTGTTCCTCTCTTCTTGATTTCTGTTTTACTCTACATTAACATAGGCTCTCCAAAATGAGGGCCCACACTGTGGTCAGTATGTAGAGCTTCAGGGCAGGCTGAGCAGTGTTCAGTTAAGTTTACTTCTGTGTGTTCTCTTTATATGAATTATTTCTATGGCTCTAAGATTTTCATTTTGCAATATTTGAATTGAAATTTACCTTTTTTTTGAGACAAGGTCTCTCTAAAGTCCAGGCGGTCCTGAGCTCATTTTGTAGCTCAGGCTGGCCTTGAACTCATAGCAGTCCTCTTGCTTCAAGCTCCTGAGTGCTGGGATTGTAAATGTGTACCACCACAACTAGCTTGTGTGTTGGTGGGGAATCGAACTCAGGGCCTTGTACATACTAGGCAAGTGCTCTAACCTCTGCGTTATTCCTCTAGTTCCTGAAATTTACCCCTTATCGATGTTTTCCAAATCCTGTTTTATAGACAACATCAAGTGCTGTTTCTATAAATAATTTGAAAAAAATAGTAACAACCTAGAAGTTAGGTACCTTGAATGTTTCTCTCCAAATTACCACATGCTATCTTATGACATGTTATGTTGACTGATAAACCAAGGCTGATGCTTACTTGTCTACAATAGGTTTAACTATATTCATAGGTTATATCATAAACAAAGTTTCAGATTAAAAATAAAGTAAACAGAAACCTAGGTATTTTCTACATGAAGACTTAGCTAGCGAATGGGAAGTTTTATTCTGTATGAATGATGTTGAATCTGTAGTAGGTAGTGAAGTCTATTTTAGTTAGTACAAATTTGTGTTTGGAGCATGAGTTTTTCTTAAAGGAAAATGGTGACATTAACATGAAAGTTCTTGTACCTTTTTCATACAGAGCCTCCAACACCAGTGATCATAGGAAATCTTACCTCAGGATGAGACGGTAAAGCCTGAAGTTGTGAGGCAAAGGTCAAGCTGACTTCAAATTCTGACAATTCTGTTTCATATTGTAGAGGAAGATAGCCAGGTTCCCTGGGAAACCCATTGCGTTATCTTAGTTATAGAATTGCTAAAAAGGGAATAATATTAATACATTACTTTAGATTCTAAGGATTATGCAAAATAAATTATACAATGCTATTGAAATAATTCTTTGTTTTTCCCCTTCGCTCCCCTGTTCCCCCACCGAAATGATTCTTTAAAGGCTTGATATTAAATAGAGATTTATAAATTCCTTTCCCCAGTCTAGAATAGCACAGCACAGCCAGCATCGTGGTATTCCCCTTGCTAACATGTGCCTTTCAGGGTCTCTACACAAAACATAAGAAATGGATACCTATTTTCTAGATCCAAGGGAGGTGAAGACATATCTTGTTAACTTGTTTTTTTTTTTTTTTAACCAAAAGAAAGTCTTTGTTCCTTGCAGATGTGAAGTGAAATTCTGATCATCAGGGACTTAGAGGAATGGCTTGGCAGTTAAAGCGCTTGCTTAGCAACTGCTAAATCAAGCCCTAAGTAACCCGAGTTTGATTCCCCAGCACCACATAAGCTAGGTGTGGTGATGCACGCCTATAATCCCCAGCGTTTGGAGGCTGAGACAGGAGGATTGTCCTGAGTCCAAGGCCAGTATAGACTCCCTAGTGAGTTCAGGATTAGCCTGGGCTACAGAGTGAGACCCTGTCTCAAAAAAAAAAAAAAAAAAATTCTAACCATCAGATTATTTAAGATGGATAACCAAGTGTGAATTAGAAATTAAACTTTTTGAGGAGAGATAATTGTCAAAAATATGTCATGACCCTACAGAACAAGTTCTGTTTCAGAACTAGAATCATTAGACATGGTATTACCTTTCCAAAATGTAATTGGAATCATTGGACAGTGTATTAACTTTTCAAAATTAGCTTTTCAGAATGAATCCGTACATTAGTAGTTCAATATAGATTATTAAAGATGTAAGAAGTTTTTGTGTTTTAGAAAATGTATACAAAATTGACTTCCTCTTTTTGTAAGTGCTGCTTTTTAAATTTCACTATTGTAGAAAAATGCTGCAGCATTTTTAATTGTATGAGTGTATCTGTGTGTGTGACACATGCTCTATGTATATATTCATTATGTATATATTTATATACATATATATGTATATATATGTGTATAGATGATAGATATGAGTATGGCATACATATACATACACATGTATATATTAGTGTAATAATAATAATATTTATAATACTTGTAATGGTATATACTTATACATACACATACATTTGTGCCTGATTTAGGTAAATGAATGTTTGGTATTTATTCTAGCAAACTATGTGAGATAGGACTACATTAATATATATTTCTTATTTATGAGTAGCTTTAGTGGGGAATAGATTTATGCCTGTACCTTGATTATGATTTTTATGTGCTGTTTCCTTGTGTAAGACAAGTAGACATTTGCAAAGCTAGGATATACTTTTGATACAATGAAGCCCATATTTAGTCTCATAATATGAATACTAGCTCATAAAATCCATCTAGCAGATCAAGATTACCATAAAATAGCACTTTCGGATTCTACAAAATGGTTTTATTTTGTTAAAATGGGTCTGTTACTTCCATATAAATATATAATTGCTGTTTTATACTTACAAAATTACCACTGTCAACTTCAGACAACTTTTATAAAATTAAATTTCTCTTATATTTTTGTTATTATAGAATGTATTCAGGTATAAAAATAGCATTAAATAATAATAATTAGTATTTTAAAATTGCATTACAGAATTTATATTCCTTATTGGGTAGAATAGAAGAATATATATTTATCACCTTATATATAATGCGGTCTGTGATACCTTATTTTGTATTTACAAGACCCTGTTTATATAATTCTACTACTGTTTTATAAATGATGAACTTGGTGCTTTGGGTGGGGAGTAAATAATTGTCCTCAAATCTATCTGATTTATGTGCTCATGATTTTTGCTTTCTCTGTCGCCAGATCAGGGAAAGGATGCACATTTTTAATTTTAATGTTTAAGAGTTTCTTTTATTTGATAATGGATTTTTGGACATCAGCTTTACATCAAACATTGTCTTCACCTATGACATGATATAAGTTAATTAGTTAACAGATTTCCTTGAAGTTATCTTTAGTTGACATATAGTCACATTACCACCAGAAGGAAGTTGCTTTCTTCAACCTCAAGCAATTATCATTTGTATTTTCTTTGGTCTAAAATGTTTTCACTATGACTCTCTGTTTTTGTTTAGGCGCTAATGTAGGCAGCATATTGGCATGGGAGTAGATCCTGGATTATTTGGAAGGTGCCATCATAACTGAATCCTTGCATTATCACTATCTGTATTGATGACAATTTTAATCTTCTCTCAGAGCCAACTCAATTGATTTTCATTTAATAAGTGAAGAATAGCAAAAGGCAATGAGACTAAAACCACCAAAGGAAGACTAAAGCAACATTAGTGCACACTGTGATAAAGGTGTTTCATTTGTTCAAACAGAGGAAGAGTTCAGCTGGAGAAATTGATTTGTCAAATGGAGGTCATACAGTCATAGTGAGCTCAGAATAGCCTGGGCCATTATAGGAAGCACCCTGACACGTTGCAGAACAATTGTCATAGGGAGTTAGTGCTAAAATCAATGCTAATTCTAGTTTTAATGGTTGTCACATTAATATTTAATTTGTAAACTAAATGTATATAGATAAACTTGCAGAATATAAGCCTCTTACAGGATGTAAGTCTACAGATTTTATACTAAGAAATATATTTGTATATATTTAGTAATATAATAACAAATCAATCATGATTGTTGAAAATTTTTTTCTTTTAAAATTGTAGGTAACATGTGCATTCTAAGGATACTCCAAATTCCTTACAGAGAAGTGCCTGTTTTCATCCAAAGCTCTTGAAAAACAGATGCTTTCTAAAAAATTTCAATGTTAAATTTTGTAATGAAACATATTAAAAACCTATAGGTCATACACATAGGATATTGTCTTTGTAAGTCATGATTCTTAAGACTAACTTCCATATATTGTCATAAGATTTGTAAGGCTTTAGCTGGAAGTTTTCCCTAACTAGGTAAATGCTAGTCACGTTGCACCCACCTTGGAAATGCACACACACAGGGATGACCATCGCAGTGAGGCCCCCTGCTCCCTATCCTTTTCTACTTTACTTCCTACATGGTAGCTCTTAGTTGCTTCATATCAACCTCCGAGTGCCCATTTGCAAATCATCACGGAACTCTCATTGTTCCTTGTCGTGTTCATATTCAACAGTGACTCTATAGTAGTTCTGACTGCAATGTTTACAAAAAGAGCCATCTGAAAGTAATCTGAGGAATAATTGGCACCTAAAGCCTAGGAATCCCCTTTTTTCTGTGGAATCCATGTGAACATATGGTCATTTATTGCTGAAGGGGAGAGAGAAGGCGACTGGTCTTTGAAGCCTGCTAGTGTCAGGGGCCAAGAAGGAACGCGTTTGCTCACCAAAATCACTAACCGTGTGTGAAAATGGTCTTGCAAATGTCTTCTGGTAAAATATATTCAAGTCAGTCACCTAGGAAAATGAAATGGATTTAGTAATTTGGATTGTTGACTATAGCCTATATTTGTAAGTATTTTATCTAAATTTTAGATTACCTGCTTCTGAAAGTATTATAAAAACAAATTTATAATGCTTAAAAATTCCAAATTCTGTAGTTTTCCTTCCATTTTAAAGTATAAAGTGTAAAACCTTTGCATACTTGTTAGAAGTAGAACCATACGAGCAGATAAAGGGGAGTGAGATGAAAATCTGCTTTTTCTCTAACCTTCACAATGTGTGTGATCATATTTTAGATTTAAAAAATGGGCTTTGGACTACAGATGATCACAAGAGGCTGAGAAGGGCCTAGGGAGGGAGGAGGCTGCTGCAGAAATGTTAGTCATGAGTACGGATTACCATTAGATGGAAGGGGTGCATGTTCATCTTACATAGTGCCGTAGGGTGGCTGTAGTTATCAATGTAGTGGTGGATATTTCACAATCTCTACAGGATAGGTTCCCGAGTGACTGTGTCACCAAGAAATGCTAAATGCATGAAAGGATGATTGTGCTAAAGTTAACGATTTTATTATTACACAATGCACACATGTGTCAAAACATCCCACTCTACTCTGTAAATATATACCATTATTAAATATCAATCAAAAGCATATAAAAGCTTAAAAATGAATTCAAGAGTATTTGTTATTTCTTCAGCAAATGTTAGCATCAAATTACAATTTCAGTATACTACGGTTCTGTGTTAGGAAATACATTTATTTAAAAATTTGCTTGAACTCAAGACAGTAAACTGGATTGAAAATTTGAAAAAAAAAATGCTTCTTCTTGTTAGATGGACCTTTTTTACTTTAAGTAGAGTGGATGTCAGTTTAAATACCTTTTATTTCAACCGTCGTAGTCCATGAATCAGTCCACAGCCTTCGCTGAGAGAATCTGGGTGGGAAGATGGTGGAACATGGTGCATAGGTATGTTTGGAGAAAACAAAACAACCACAGCACTAATTTGTTTTTTTTCTAATTGGCCTGGGCACCTCAAGAAAACCCGCAGAAGGAACATGGCTCAGCTTCTGGAATTACCAGCTTTGCTCAGAATTTTGAGGGGAAAGTTTATAATAAAAGAAGACTATGTAAAAAATAGTATTAAATGCTTAATTTCCAGAGTTTTAACGTGAAGCAAATTTTTTAAAGAGTTGAATTTATACCACCAAGTGCTTGAAAATGAGTTATTTTATCTCTTCTATCATTAAGACTTCTTTCATTCGAGGAGGCATAGGAAATGTAGAAACTGGGTTTTACCTTTTGGACAATTTAGGGGATGGACAGGTGGATAAAATTTGAAGATTTCTCTATGCTTGTTGCGCACTGTATTTAGCATAATACTGGGTAGATGGTAGGACATGCAAAAATGTGTGTGTGGTTTTCTATTTAGTTTCTCTTCTGATTCAAAAAAAAAAAAAAAAAAAACATGCTGCCTTGAAACTGGCTCCCAAACTTTGCCCATGTTTATTTTTATTTTTTACAAAATGTTTCAACTGGTTACACTTCCTTCCTTCCTTTCTTTCTTTCTTCTTTCTTTTTTTCCCTCTTTTTTTGCTTTCTTTCAAAAATTCTGTTGATGTGAGTTCTGTCTCGTGCAAAACAGAACACCGAAGACTTTGAGAGAAATGAACCTAAAAAAAATTATTGTAACCACAAACCTATTTTTACCCGTCTTCCCACACTCAGCAGCGACCTGAGCAGCAGCACAGAAACTTTGCAGTTGACGAGGTGTGGCACCATGAGAGCCAGGCTGACAGTTTCACCTTTATGAATATTCCTAGTTTCTTCCTTGCTGATTCTTTTGTCATTAAATGTGTGGGCTGATGTTAAGTAGTATGGTTGGAGGCTTTTTTTTTCTTTTACTGAAGAAGTTTCTGGAAATTTTTCTCATTTCATAGCTGATTCCTAACATATAAATTTGGGGACAAATTAGAGGATTTAAAAAGTCAACATATTTCCAAAAAAGGATTTCTGTATAAAAGGAATTATTATTCAAAGTTAAGTCAATGCAAAAATTTAAATTATAGGATTAGAATTTTAAAATTATATGTTTTATGCTCAACAATACAAACCACAATTATAAACTTAACTGTGCATTTTGTTTTGGTTGCAATAGGATATTCATAGGTAATTTTAAATTCCATATTCTATTGGAACTTTTTATAAGATGATAATCCTTATGCTGTTTGTGAGGTCTGCAGAGTGTTCTTGTGTTCTAACTGGACATTTCTAGTCTTGAACACTGATGCCTTATTTCCTGGACCTGGACCTGGCAGTTCATCCGCCCTTCTATTTCTTTGAGTTTGACATTTTTAGATTCTTTGTACAGCTTAATCCATGCAGTGAGATCATTCACATCTGTGAAAATGACAACATTCCTTTACAAGGATAAATAACATTTTGCTACACACACACTTTTTAAATCAATTTGTCTGATGGTCAGTACCTACTTGTTTCCACGTCTTGGCTAATGTGAACAACATGAGAATATGAATATCTCCAGAGATAATGATTTCATTTGCTCTGAATATATAACTGGATGTGGAATTCTGGGTCATAGGGTAGTTCTCTTTTTAGTGTCTTGTGGAACTTTCCAAACAGTTTGCTTGATGGCTGGATTAATTTTCATTCCCTCCAGTCGTGGAATGCTTTTCTCTGCAATGTTCCTTTATTTGCCACCCTTTGACTCTGGTAACAGTCATGAGGTGTGTTTTGGGTTTCATTTTTATGATAATTAGTGACAGTGGGCACATTTTAATATTCTTGTAATTATTTGCATACCCTCTTTGGAAAACTATTCATACCAATTCTCTGTCAATTTTAAATGGAATTATTTTTGCTATTGAATTATGAATGAACTTCTTATATATTATCAGATATTTACATTTAACATAAATTATTTTTAGTTTTTTCTCATTTTATAAGTTGGCTTTTAATTTTCTTGATTGTTTTCTTTGCTGTGCAGAAATCTTACAGGGAAAACATTCTGTCTAGTCATAGAAATATTATGTAGTCTCAACCACACACAAAATTCTCCATTCTCCAGGACAAATTATATGTTAGGCCACAAGACAAGTGTTAACAAATTTAAGAATTTTGAAACAATATCCGGCGCACACACCCATACGAAATGAAAAATCAACATCATAAGGAAAGAAAACAGTAATATTCACAAATAAATTGTATTTCAAAGATATTATACTCCTGAACAACCAGTGGGCTAAAGAAGCAAGCAGAAGGGAAATAGAGATCAAGAGACAAACAAAACTGAAAACACAACACACCAAAACTGAGTGAAGCAGAAAAAGCGGTTCTATGAGGAAAATATGTAGCTATTAATACCTGCATGAAGGAAAAGAAAAAGATTTTGTGCAAGCAACTTAACTTTGTATTTATGAAAAAAAGAATAAACTAGTTCCAATGTTGTTAGAAGAAAGGAAATAACAAACATTAGAATATGAATAAATGAACTAGGGCATAGAAAAATGAAATGGAGACTAAGAGAATTCAACACATCTTTGTTTTTATTAAGGCAATAAAATTGATAAATTGATAAAAAGAGAGAGAATACTCAAATAAATCAAATCAGGAGACATAAGGAAATGTTACAATTGATGCCAAAGAAAAACAAAGGATGGTAAAAGATTGAAAATTTTTAATCTTATTTTTTAGAAAACACTATTTATTGGGAAATATATAGAAAGGGGAAAGAATAGGGATAAAGCTTCCCCTAGCTGAAAGGGGATGTGGAAGTATGAGTGGCCCGAGATTGAAAATTTATACACCAGTAAGTTGGATAACCTTGAAGCACCAAGTTTGAATCATAAATAAATCAAAAGCATCCCATAATGACTAAGGAGATTGAATTAACCATCAAAAACTTTCCAACAAAGAAAAGCCTGAACCAAAAGGCTTACCTAGTTAATTCTTTCAAAGATTTTAAGGATTAATGTATTATCAATTTCTTCTAAAATATTTAAGAAGGTGGAATACTTCCAAGCTCATTTTACGAGGCCAGCATTACCTGACACTAAGGCCCAACAAGAATACTACAAGAAAGAAAACGGCAGACCAATGACTCAATTGAACAGAAATGAAAACCTTCTCAACAAAGGCGAAGTAAGCCAAACTTATCATCATATTAAAAGAAGGGTTCACTATGATCAAACGAAGTATTACCCAGGAAGACAGGATGATTCCACGTACACAACCACCCAACGTGAAGAATGAAACATAAAAATATGATTAATTGTTGCAATAAAAATTGAGAAAGTTCAATATCCTTCCAAAACAAAACTCTGACCAAATTAGCTATAGAAGCAATGTACCTCAACACAGTCCAAATGCGAACGTGCCACATATATAGTTAACACCATACTTAATCATGACAAATGGGGACCTTTTCTCTAAGTTCAGGAATAAGAAATGCATGCCTACTTTTGTCACACAATATTGGAAATCCTAGCCAGAGCAACTTGACAAAGATATAAAAAATAAAGACATAAAATAAATATATAAAAATTCTGGTGATATTTTTTTACAAAGAAATAGAATAAAAATTCTAAAATTTGTGTGGAACCACAGAAGACCCTGAAGCTAATGCAGTATTAAGGGAAACAACACTAAAAACATAACATTTCTAATTTCAAATTATACGACAAATGATCATGGCCAACACATCATGTTCCAAGCATGTGCATGGGCATGTGGGGAAATGCAGTGGACTTAAAGGACAAGGAATAAAGCCAAAATTGTATGTTGAATCTTTAACAAAGGTTCCAAAGAAGCATTGTCTCCTCGATAAGTCATGTTGGGAAAGCTAGATGTCCACATATAAAAGAATGGCATGACAACATTATCTTATTCCGCATTCCAAGTCAACTCAAAATGGACTGAAGACTTAAATGAAAGTCTTGAACTATAAAATTTCTAGAAGAAGGTATTGAGGCAAAGCCCGGAACCACTGGTGAAGGCGTTGGTTTTTTAATGTGACACTGTAAGCACAGAGAGCGAAAGCAAAAAAATGAGTGAGACTACACCAAACTAAGAAAAGATTCTGCATTTCATCTTAGAAGATATATCTAAAACCTTAAATTTTATTTTTAATATAATGCATGGTAATATTAAATATTAAGCCATCTCTTATTTAAGTTTATCCTTGCTTTTAATGAATATAGTTGTCATTAATTATACTGAATGCATACATAAAATGTAGGTAAAGAAGGTATAAAAAACAATATATTATTTACAATTTTAAACAATTTCTCTTGGTATCTTGAGACTTTGCATTAGATACTAGATTTAAGTGTGTACCATTAGTATATGAAATTATGTGAGCCTTATGAGTGGTGAACATTTTTGAAAAACTATTGGGAGGATGTAAATAGGAGAGAAAGTCTATACTGTTTAATTAATATTTAGATGTTATAGTGCTATCCAAAAAATGATAATACTTTTTAGAATATACCTGTTACTGGGCCTGGGAGTATAAGCCTGTAATTCTAGCATTTTGGAAAGCTGAGGCAGGAAGATTGCAATTTTGAATCAACTTGGGCAACTTAGCACCTTAGTGAGAATCCATCCAAGAGAGAAAACTAGAAAAGGGCTGAGAATGTAATCCAGTGAAGGCCTGGGTTGGATGTCAATACCAAACACACAAAAATCTATTCAAGGATGGCTGTCCTAATATACATCCAATGGTTACTATATTTTTAAAATCTTATCAAATTGTTTTTGTCAACATAAGCAATTTTGCTTGCTTTTCAGCAGTTGTTAACCACTATCTGGAGTCATCTTCCTCTTGGATGACCTAATCTGTAATGTGGACTATTCTTGTGGGAGATACAGGAAGGTGGGACCCCACTTAATGGATGTGACCACTGAAATATACTCTGGGGACTTTGACACTAGCTTAAGCCATCAGGCACCTATGCAGATATTGGCTTTATAATTTACATTTTCTCTAACTATCATATGCAAAGATGAATTGAATGGCAGTTGTCTGCGGTCATATATATTTTAATAATCTGTTTATCAAAAAATGAAATTATTGTCTACAGTTTGCCTTTGATTTTAGTTGCTTTTCAGCCTTGCTTTACCAGCATAGATATTTATTGAGCATCCTTTAAGTCTTGGGTGCACAGAAGGAATAATACACTTGGTTTGAATGGAAAGAGGAAGCGTCTAGGTAGGAAAGGAAACCATTAACATAATGAGCTTTAAATAAACATCCAGGGTAGGAGGAGAAGGACTAAACACGGAAGAGCCTGTGGAGGTTTTAAGGAAGAGGTGGGTCTTGGGTGATGTTGGAGGACTATTAGAGCCTGTGATATCTGCATTAAATAAAAGTAGAACGAACTGTGTGTACATCTTGGAACCTTAAGTGGAGCTCTTTTCTTCTGAATCATAGTTTTGATAGAAGAGGTGATAAATATCTGCTTGGAAAAGTAACTGTCACCAAGTTTAACAAAAAAGTGATCATTGGACCTTAGAACCTCCTGAAAAGTGTTAAGTGTGTTTTATTGATATATCATTGAAACATGCATTATTATACTTCTATTAACAGTGTTATTTTAAAAACTGAATTATATTATTTTGCTCTAAAATGCTTCACATGACCTTGTAACCAAAGCTGCTATTTATATTGCCAGCATTTTCCTAACAGCTACTTTTCCATTTGGCAAATTCCATTCTTTTCTATTATTTATATGTCTTGATTTTTCTTTTTGCCTTTTCTAAAAACTAACATTTGCCTTCAGTTTGTAATCGGCCTCTCTTGTCATTTACATTTTTCTCTTATATATTAAAATCTTTCTTTGTGCATGTACTTGAGTCATATTTTTCATCTAATGTCCATAATGAAAATGCATATTTTAGTCCTTGATCCTGAAATTTCTTCTTTGCAGCATTTTCCTAGCTTAGGTCCTAAGAGAGCATTTTATTTGTACTTTAGCTCTCATTGTGGGCTATCTTTTGCATCCTCTGGGGAGGCACTTCGGCTTGCTATGGCAGTTGCCTTGGAAACCCCAATAAAGGTGGGATAAGTACTGATACAGTGAAGGAGCAAAAGTAATGTTGAATGTTTGTTGTATGTCGGGACTTGGGCTGAGTATTTCTAATATATTGTTTCAATCACCAAATCTTACAAGGTGAATATTATTGTTTCCAATACAGTCCTGATGACTCTGAGGCTTATTAACATTGAATTATTTTAATATGACAAAAGAGCTAGAAGGCAGAATTCAAACCATTTCTTCACATTCAGAGTATCTGTATTTTGTAATTATAAATGGTAGCATAATTGTGTAATTTGGAGATCTGTACTGAGAAATATTTTTATAGGTTACACTGGTATTCAGGACTTCTTCTGATGCTAACTTTGACTTTTTAAAAACTAAGATTGTTGAAACATATTAATCATGGGACAATTCTGTGTTTTGGATTAACATGATGTCAATAGTAAGAAAACTACTCCCTGGCATGAGTACTACAGCCAAACATTTAACACTAAGCTGATTTTCATAAGCAAGATATACTATGCTTCAGAAAATATAGACTTATAAGGTATTTGGAAACCTCAAATTTATTTTTTAAGTATATAGAATTTTAAAATCTTTTGCAATTGACAGTTTCAGTCCCATCTTTAAATAATCACATGATTTATTGGCCAATGTGTTCTTCTACTTATTTACAGTTACGTTTATATTTTTCTGAGTTTTTGTCTTCAGAATTTTTCTTTATTTCTTTTTCACATTTTTATGATTAATGATTTTAAATAGACTGTGACAAGCTTTCTTTTCAAATTTTAAAGAAAAAAACAGGAGTGAGTGAGAATTGTATAGTAATCTATATGTTAATATATAACAATTTTAAATAACTTTGTTTTACAAAGCGATATTTTTTTACAAAACTTCTATTGACATGAATTTTAAACCTGATTCTATTAGAATTAAGTATCTCCTCTCCCACTTTCCTCCTGGCCTTCTGTCCCATAGACCTGCATCCTCCTGTGCAAATCTGTATCCTTTGCTGCTGTAGTTGGGGGCACGAACCTTGGCAAGGAGCCTGCTTTTGTCCTTTCTAGGTTATCATGTCCTTTTAATTTGTTTTGTTCATTGCATATCTCTCTCTGTCTCTCTCTCTCTCTCTCTCTCTCTCTCTCTCTCTCTCTCTCTCCCTCATGTTTCCTTTCCTTTTGAAATTAAAATGCACCTTCATATATGTGACACAGGGCAGTATGAAGCAGCCAAACTGAATGAATTCCTACAAGTATGAAATTACCTGTTTTTCATAGAAAAAGGAAAATACTGTTATTACTGAATAAGTATTCAGTCAGCATGTGATGTGTGCCCCAGGCACTAAGAAATGCAGTGACAGAAGAAAAAAAATCTCACCCTCTATATATCCACGCAGATAGAAGCGATTATGTATGAGTTTTCAACATAAACAGTAATTGGTCCTTGAGTAGAGGCCTTGATGGCACCATTTGTCACGTGTAGTTCTTTCTAAATTTATCTGTTAATTAGGCTGACCATCTGTGTTGAATATTTGGCTTGGTCCAGAGGAAAAACAAACTTCTCAGATCTCTGTAGCAGTAAGTTGCTTTGTATTTCCGAGTGAGACACATGTGGAAGTTGCTTCTGTCTTCTCAGAGAAATGGAGATGTTGAAACTCCAGAGATAGGACTCTTGGATTCTTCTTATCTTTAATAAGTGTTTTATTTTTTAAATTAACATCGTAACTGTTCACCTTTAGAGATACAATGTGTATTCTAATATATACATACAGTGTGCAATCATCAAATTAGGGTAACTGGCATATATACATAACCTCAATAGATACTATTTACTTGTGTTAGAAACATCTGGTATTTTCTCTCCTAGCTATTTTGAAATACGCAATTAATTATTGGCACACGTAGTTATCCTACTATGCTTTAAAGCATTGCCCATGGTTATTAATGGTACATTCTCCATTCCTCTCTCTTACACCCATCCTAGGCTCTGGCACCCGGGACCCTGTTTTTTTCTCCTTGGAGATTTGTATTTTAGTTTCCACATACAAGTGAAAACATACTGTATTTTTCTTTCTGTGCTGAATTCTTTTATTTAACATAATGCTTTCCAATTCTATCCATGGAAATTCTTTGTGTTTTCCTCACTCTTGATTAATATTTTGGTTTAGTATAGAGTTACAGGTTCAGAAATCTTTCCTCAAAATGTGAAAGTATTTTCAACTGTTTTCCGTTGTCTCCTAGAACGATGCTCTGATTGCTGATCGCCCTTTCCTCACATCACATGCCCACAGGCGAAGACCTCCTTATCTCCAACCCTCTAAAACTTTATGATTCACTTCTGGATGTTATGGGTTCATATTCATCTCCATACAAACACACCTGCCTTTCAAATTCAACTTTGTTCCTATTGTTTCCTGAGTACCTTCCGCTTCTCAATTCTCAATAACGACAGCCATACTTTTTCCTTTCTATGAGTGGAAGTTTTTGCCTGCTGTACTGATGCTTACTCTGCTTAATTTTTCTTTAAGATTTTCTTCTTCAGTTTGGCACCCTGGGTATTTCCAGTTTATGTCCCATGAATCCTACTAATTTTTTTTTTAAATGACAATTTTTGTCTTTCTAAACATTTATTATTATTCTCTGCTTCTTTACAGCGAATCCAGTTATTTTATGAATGTGATATCTTTTTGAAAGTTAAAGTTAATCATTAGAATATTTAAGAATTTCTCCTTCTATTGAAATATTACCTTTCCTGTTTCTTCTTTCTATGTTTCCTTGAAAATTCGATAACTCTTGGGTTTCTGCTTGTATTTGAATGAAAGCCTGTGTATTATTCTAGTTTGGCATCATGGCTTTTTTCTAATAGTGTGTAACTAGGCCCAATTCCTCCTGAGTTCCTCTCTGGAGGAAGGCATCTGCCGGGAGCTCTGTGTAGAAACTGGACTGACAAGGACCCTTAGATTGAGTGGGCAGGGAACTGCTACTAAGCAGCTTTTCTCCAGGTTATATTAAATTTGTCTTGACTTTTGTTGAATTATTTTTATCATCCGCTAAATATTACGTGTTGGTTCTTCATTCATGGAAATTTTAGGTATTAATAAATACAAAATTTGATCTTCAGAGCGTAACAAAAGTAAATGAACAAAAGGCATGTGATTCCTCAGAATCCGCCACAAAAACCTCAAAGTGAAAGTATCAATTTGATTCCGCATCCTTCATACTGGACTTTATTGACTCTTAATTTTCCCTTGTTTTCCAATGATGTGACTTTCTTATTTCTTTACATTAAAAAAAAAATAGAAGAGAAAAGCTAGCAAGAGAAAGGAGGTGTAGTTAGTTCTAGGTGATTTGCTGAAAACCAAAGGTGCTAGTCATCTAATCCCCACATTGAAACACGATCAGTGTCTTCCCTTTAGGAAAGAAGTCATTTAAGGGAGATTATTTTTAATGTCAAAATTAATAAAAAATAACTCAGAACAAAATGCAACTCCTATTTTCCTGCTAGCCTAAAGAAATGTCTTTATTGCTTAAGTTTCTTAGCTGCACATAGTAAAATGCTACTCTTTATTCATGTTTTAGCTTGAATCTCATTCTTTTCGATGAAATCTTGGACAAACTCCAACAGATGTACTCTCTCTAGTCTATTTGCATGCTGAGATCTCATTCTTTTTCTCCTGTGATAATTATCATATTTTGTCTTGTATGCTGATGTGTGTGCTAATCTTATAATTACTTCAAGATACTAATCTTGTAAGAATCAAGATTTTTTATTTTATTTAATTTTGTTCATTTCTTGAATTCTTCCTCTAACAGATATGTAAGCAAAATGGTCAAGTGAGGAGGATGGTGATGATTTCATCCCTGTGTTCTAACAATAATTGTTATTTTAAAGAAAAAATCATTGCTCTTATATTCAGAAGGTTGCTGCCTTTTTGTTTTCTAAACTTATCACTAGAATGGTTGTATTTGTGGTTTAGATTTGAATATTATCAACGTGTAATTTGAACCCAAATACTATTTTCTGCTTTTTCATACATTTTTGTTTATTATAATACAAGTCAGCAAAGAAATCCTTAATTTGAATGTGTCAGTTTCAGTAGTGTAAAATAAGGACAACTAACAGTAAATGTATATTTATGATCTTGAATAATTGAGTTCTGTGATATTCAGTTTGAATATGGAGCTAAGACAGGCAAGATTATACATGTAAGTGGCTCCCACACATAGGATTTTTAGACTTATTTGTGTTAAGATTTCTATGTCATCAGTGTAGGAGCAATGCTGAGAGCTATTATAAATTTGAAAATCTTCAACAATATCAGTTTTTGCCATGGTTGTACATTTTGTTGAAATTTGAGATACCATTTTCCTATTATTGTGATCGATATTTATCTTCTCTTGAAAGTATTTCTTTGCGGTCCTATTTAATTATTGTTTTCTTGTCACTTAGCCTATCTTTGCGTTAGGCAGAGTTAAGTTGTGTTGAGTATTTCCTGATTGTAAATATGTTGCCAGACAAGCAAGCCTTAGAAAAGTCACAATCCTGAGAATGCTGAGTAACCATGCTAGTTTTTTGACAGCAGATGAACTTTTGGTGATGTTAGAATGAGCTTCTCTGACCCTGTCAGGAGAATTGCCTCTCCTCTCCTGGCAGGGTCCCATTCCAGCTCCCATTTCCAAAGCATTTGCCCCATCTTGCAGCGTGTCCTTAGTGCTGTCTCTGTCGGTTCCGCGGGCTTGTCTTCTCTGGCTTTGTCTGCAGAAAGGTGAGGAGGTTTCGGCTTCCATGTACACTCACTAAACACAGCTAAGCACATGAGTGAATGAAGCTCGCTTTACCCAAGTTTGGAGGCCACTGGAAGGTTTGGGGGCAGAAAATAAGCCTTCAAAATTATAAAGTTATTTGTTTTCTGGTACTCTGAAATTGTCAGTAACTGGATTTTTATAGCTTGAGAGATTGTTTTAATAAGTAAAATGCAAATGAAAAGTTGCTGTTATATATATATATATATATATATATATATATATATATATATATATATATATATAATCACCATATGTAAATTGGAGTGAAATAAACAAAGATTTGGACAGTTTCCTTGAACATGGGAGAAACTGAAAATTATAACAGAAGTCATTAATCTTCAACTCTGTTTTTAATTAAACTTATCTGTTTTGACAGTTTGAGATTGTCAATATACTAAACTGATATTGGTAAGAAACATTGCATTAGCAGTGTTTTAGTAAATCAATCATTCTCTACATTAATAATTTCAAAGTAATTTTTTACTGCTTATAAAATGACATGATTTTTACTTGTCCTGTATTTCCCAGATTTTTACAAAACAGTATATATATATATATATATATATATATATATATATATATATATCCTTTCCAGATGTTAGCATAAGTAGAGAGTTACAGAGGGCTTCCCTTCTAATTGTTACTTTATGTCTAGTGTGCTGAGTTACTAAATTATACTTTATTCCCCAAACTACTCTAAATGTCATGTCCACCAGTGGATGTGATGATCAAACTGGTAGAAAATTTCCACAGCATATTCTGAGTTGAAATGCTTCCCGGAGTGACTTGAATTGGAATGCTGGGTTGATTGTGGCAAGTCTAACTTGCTTTTCACCATAAATGGTACAGACGTGAATTTTCAGAAAATGGGCAATGGAAATTACTGCTAATGCATGGAGTACACCAAAAGCAGCAACTGCTTCCTTCCTTCACTCTGTAAATTCAGTATTTCTGACATTGCTGATGTTGCTGTAATTGCAGCATATAAAGTCAGCGGGGAAGGTATGTAATACTGATAAAAAGGATTTGAATTGACAGAACATAAAAAAGTGTATTCATGTCTTTTATAATAGTGCTATAGCGATATAGATAACATTATTCCTTGAAATTATCTGAACCTTCAAGTTGAGGCCTTTCACTTGAAAGTAACATTGTAGATCACTTACTACTGATGTTTAAGGAATGGTGGCTGATTGTGATCATAGATTCATCTAATATCTGAGCATACTCTCTCCAATATGCAATTAGCCCTAGTGATTTTTTTATCTGACATCCAGCAGCCTGAAATCACTGCAGGCCCGCCTGCTGCCCGGTGTTCCTACTTCTGGAGTCTGCCTCAGTAGACTCTAGATCATAGTTTTTTTAAGTCCAATGTTTGTTGTAGAAGTATGGCCTGGCTTGAACTCACACACTAGTGATAGTGATTGTTCTCTGTTCAATGTTTCAAATTTTCAACAACTATTCTAACTAGCCTTACATTTTTGAATTTTCCACTACATTCTTTAAAAATAAACCTGTTTCCTCCTTCTAAAAGAAACTGAAGTTACCGTTTGCAAGCTCCCTTTTCCCCCTAGAAAACCCAGGAGATTCCTCACATCTGCTGTCCCTTCCTCTTTCTTGCCAGTTACACACGGAAAGGTTTTGCTTATCCTTTACCTAATTCCTGCTTTTGAGCTTTGTTTCCTGTGTCTTCAACTCCAGAAGCGTTTGTTGTCAGATCCTCCCTTATGTCTTCCTTTTCACATAAATCCTTCCAGTCAGATTCAGGCTTATTGGCACTGTGATTAATCATCTAACCCTCCATATCGATTCTTCCCTTGGCCCTCTGGTCTCAGCAAATGACTCTACTCCCAGCTTCTTTGTGTGTCAGGAACCCGAGACCCCTTCCTCTCACTAACTGCGTGCAGTCTACCCTAAGTCTTGATGATAGTGCCTCTTAAATGTCTCTAATGCCACCATGCCTTTTCTTACTCCGTCGAACACTCTCATCTATGCTAGCATCATCTCTTACCAGAAATATTACCAAGTACACCCAACTCATCAAGGCTGTTCGCTGATTCGCAGATGTATTTATATTTTCTGACTGTCGCTCTGACCTGTCACTCCTCTGCTTAAAACTCCATAGTTGCTCCCCTAATTAGCACACATTTCCGGAGACTCAGATTCTGCATTGTCTGGTCCTATGTGCACTGGCAGCGTCACCTTATCTACCTTCTCCCTGTTCCCCAGTCACAGCAGCCTTTTCCCTCTAGTCAAGCAAAGAAATCCTGCTTCCTCCTTGTGTCAATGACATCAAGTGTCTGGACTCTGGTTTACTTGGCAGCAGAGTGCTGGCTTCAAGACTGCATTCAAATGATAACTCCAGCAGAGAGAAGTATTTAGAATGTGTGCTTAGGCCACATGGTGTTGAGGTCATCCCAGAGCACCTAGCTCTGGGGGCAGAGTAGGCTTGTGCTTTGCCCTGTGCTAGAGTTCTGCTAACTTCAGTGTGGGTGCCAGGAGCCACAAGGTGGTTGCCAGGATGCCAGTTCCAGTGGTGAGGCTGGAATGGCCAGCATGGACCATTACGTTGCTTAGATCCTTCTAGCAAAATTGTGATATGAAGGATAAAGATGGTCTCTGTGCTGATCCAAGGACTAGAATTTGGTTGACTATTAAAGATAAATATGACCTTATTTTAATTTCTCACATTAGGAAGGTAGATAATAGCTATTAACAAATACCTTATATCTCTGCAGCCATTTTATGTTTATGAAACTATTTTTATCTGCCACCTTGGTTGATAGCTCACTTCAGCCTTTGGGTAGGCATGACAACCATTTTTCAATTTCCTGTTTATATAAATGAAAAAGCAAAGAGAAGGTTTATAACTGGGCCGTGATACTTGAGTGCCAAAGCCAAGCCAAAGCAGACACAGATTACAACTTCTGTGCCGCCTCTCCTGGGATCAGTAGAACATTTAGCACTATTCTGGTCACAGTGTGTACTATTAACATATTAGCGAAGTGCGATTTAGTGGGAAAATAACTAGCAGATGACATTGGGGAGTCAATTTTCAGCTGCTTTTCACAATACAGCCCTCTATTCAGCAGCTGAGTGGACCTATTTTTAGTTGTGTTTGGGAAGACGCCTAGAATACTACTGTAGAGTGTCCACAACCTTCTGTTGGGTGTTACTTACTCTTCATCATCACTTGAATATTTCTGATGTTATCTGACACAGAAAATCCACATTTTCACTTTCTTTCACAGCATGGGTCTGGCTGATTTTGGGTCCAGAAAATACCAGGATATTTTCCCTTAAGAGTTTGAAGAAAGTAAAAACTCAAGAACTGTATGCCTTGTAGTTCACTTGAGATGAAAAATATCTGAGTCTCTGGAGCACTCGCTTTCTCTACCTTTGTCTCTCAGAAGGGTGTTAACCTTCCCTCCACCCCACCCAGCAGGAATCAGGGAAGTCTGCTGGTGGGAAATGGGTTCATGATTTCAGCATCCAGGCTTTCTAGGTAGACTTGAAGCTGTTTCCTGTGAAGAAATGTTGAAGTGTCTGTTGGCCATGGGATTTCTGAGGTAACTGATTGCAAGTCTGATTTACCCCTACATAGATACATGTGCATGTAATACCAGGCGAACAAGGAGGAGTTCCTACTGCTTCTGCCACTACAGCTTCTTTTGTTCCATTAATGTACCTCTTGCCCGGCTTAAAATGGAGAAGCTGGGGGAAAGTAAGTGAGGTTCATGAAAGGAAAGAGTAATCTTAAAATTTGCTTTGTATCTAGGGACTAATGTAGGTCAAGTGTGCATACACATACATATATATAGAACTCTGAAAATTCTCTATCTGTTCTAATTGGTACTATGTGCCTCTTATTTAATAATCTAGGATTGAATTATTGAGGATAATCTCCTACCCCCTGAATAACAGATAGTATGTATGTAATCTCAAGCATTTTGTAAATAATATTAATGACCTAAGACAGGTTATTCACGATTCCGGTGAATTTAAAATTCCAATTAATACAACAGTCTTATTCTTCTCTGCATACATTCTGGAGCCAGGAAGCTGCTGTTAGTGTGAACCTTTATTTATTTATTTATTTTCACTGTTACACCTTGATTGGAAAACCAAGAGTTCTTCATCTTTCCTTCACTTTTGCCATTTTTCTTTCAAACACAAATGACTTACTTGAAACGTGTGTAGTTTAATATCACAAAGTGTAGGTTGAATCATTTACCAATGAACTTTACCAATTACCGATTTGAACTTTAAATAAATTACAAAGCATTTTTAAGTGCTTCGTGAAAATATTGTGCTTGTATTTGTTTAATCACCAGTTTAAAGAGGATCACTGGTAGTGGTGCTGTCACCAGGGGTGTAGACATGTTATTCAATTTAACCTAGAGCACTAGGCTTTATTTTCACTGTTGCAGTTTGAAAAATAGATCCGCTACTGGTGGCTGCCTAGTAGTAAGAGCAGCGGTGTTTGTATGCACATGTGCATATGTGTATTTGTGTGCATGTATGTACATGTACATGTGCGTGTGCGTGTCTGTGTATGTGTGTGATGAAAAAAATGAAAGATGAGGTGTAGGTACCAGGAAGAGAGGCTGCATGGCCACACATAGGCCAAAATACCACTGTTTTATTAGTTTAAGTTGTAACTGTGTCTTTTAGTTAAAGTAATAGCTCTTTCCCAGTGGGGTTGCAAGAGACTGGAACCATTACCGCTCCTTTGGCAATTGATGTAATATAAACTCACAATAGGAGAATGATTAAAATCAGCTTTGTTTGCTGCCTAGCGCCTCTGCCTTGTGTATGCCTTGCACAGTAGGCCCTCAGCTGGCTTGTGAAGGAGGGATTGGGTGAGTGGTGAGTGAAGACCTCGGGGAAGTGAGTCAGCTGGAAACGCCTTGGAGCTAATCCCCAGTGCAGTCAGGGCACACATGAGCATAAACCGTTTGCTTCTCAGATTTAATTTCAGTGTTGTATTTTCATGAATACATTCAGGTCACCAACCAATTCTTTTTATATTGAAGTTATTTCTCCACATTTTAATTTCCAGTTATGTGAAAATAATTGTTTGAATCCTGGCTATTCTGGGATGAATAAACCAAATCTCAGCTCTGTTGGAGTAGTTCAGGAGGAATGGCACCAACCTGCAAATAGATCATTTTATGTCAAGGGGTGGGAAGAGCCACAAAGAAAAATCCAGAAAGGTGACACTTAAGCAGAGAGCTGAAGGATGAGATGTGATCCCAGCAGCTGTCTAAAGGGAGAATGTCTGAGGCTGAGTGAGCACAGAGGTCTTGTATGAGAAACATGATGGTGAGCTCAAAGCTTGTCAAGGCCCCTGGGGGGGGGGGGGAGATCAAGGGGAGAAGGCGGGTCTAAGAGAAATAGAGTGAGATCTAGGAATACTAAAATGGGTGGGGACAGATCACTGTGGTCTTGGACCCCGTTAGAAGGATATTGTATTTTCTTCTTTTGAAAAGCTGGCAGGGGCTTCCTGAATAAATTAATACTGGAATCATCAAGAAGCAGAGGCAGGGCTTCTTATCAACACTGAGGGCAATGAGCTGATGGATGTTTGGGTCACTTTTAGAGCTACTCAGGACAATGAACTTAGAAGTGCATATGATTATTAGATCTAGCCCGTAGAGACACATACGTAAGATCAATGACTCTCCAGTGTCGCTAATCCCCCAACACCTACTTATTTAATTTTTTTCCTTAAAATTTTTGTCATTTCAAACACTAACTTCGGCTAGAAATTTCTTGTTATTTGTTTTGGCTTGTGTCTTAGTTACTTTTTCATTGCTGTGACTCAATACCCAACACCCACAAAGTTAGAAAAGCAAAGGTTTATTTTAGCTCACAGTTTCAGAAGGTCATAGTCCATCCAGGGGTGGCCGACATTAGAAGTACATGGCAGAGGCAGAGGTGGAGGCAGCTTCTCACAACGTCATACACAGGAAGGCAAGTTGAGACTAGTCCTAGTCCCAGTCCTAGTCCTCAAGGAAGGCAGGGTGCAGCTTATGTATCCTTCCAGGTCTCCGCCCAGCAATTAGCCCCTCCTGCATCCACGTGTGGAAGGTGTGGCCACTACACACCGTTAATCCTAATTTACACGCCTTTAATCCTAACGTACACACCTTTAATCCTAACTTAACCGTAATCCACCCCTCCAGACTAGACCCCAATCCACCAACAGCACATGGTTCCATAGACAGTCTACAACATTAAAATACATGAGACTTTTGGGGGACACTCCAGATTCTGACCACAACAGCTTGGATTTGGCTTCAAGAGGGTTTTTGTTGTTGTTGTTGTTATCGTTGTTGTTTTCTTTCTAGGAGTAAGAGACAAAGATTGGGTAGTGGAATGGATGCATTATATTTTAAGAAAAAGTTCAGAAATAGATGTCTGAAATCTAGTTTCCTGGCTAATTTCTAGTAATTGTTGTTTTTGACCTTGGTCAAATGATGCTACCTCTTTAGAACTTAGATTCACCTTTGGTAAAACTTCTAGCATTTGGCTAGATTCATTCCAGTGACTTTCATAGCATTAGAATCTGTGACACTTGATGTCTCATTTTACTGCAGAACATCCATGCTGCATATATCTGTAGCACAGTTTGTTTTTGTGCAGCGGATCAATGTTTGCTTTAACTGTCAGTTGCAGCAGTTCACTTTGTGAACTTTGGTTTTAGTGGTATTTTCGTGTTGGGGTACACCTTGAATATACTCCCATTTCGGCTCACTGTGTATTAATAAAATGTTTTGGTGAGCAGTTTAGGAAAAGATGTTATTGTACCTTTCGTTGAAATTAGGTAAATGACAGGTCTCAAAAATATTTTGGGAATAATGGGGCAATTGTTAATTTTTAATACCTACCAGATAATATTAACTGTCTTTCCATATTTTCAGGTGTCTTCTTCAATAATTATTGTTTGCAGCTATCTGAGAGGAATTATAGAGGTCTCGTTTGTATCATCAGGGATTTTGTCTTGTGATATAAAATACTACTTGCCTCTTGGCAAGTTTGATAGAAAAAAATACATATGGCAATAACAGACTCTTAAATTCTGTGTTCAAAGTTATTAGATGAAAAATAGCTGACTCAATAACTTGTCCCTTCCTATCCATTCTAGATTCTCCAGGAACGTTCACATGAGGGACAATCTGCATGATCATGCAAATATAAACATTTCTGTTCCATCCTAACATTTATGACAACAGACTACTTCAGATGACATTCCATCCTATTGTGCTATAGGCTATTAGGGGAAAAAAGTCTCTTTAGAGTATGAGAAACAACAGGTGGTCGGGCATTTAGAGCTGCTGGAACACCAAGGACTATGTGGACGAAGCAGATGCATGGAATATGCCCCTTATTAATCTGTGAATCCCAATAAATTTATCTTTGGAACAATCCAGTGCTTTGTGTAAAAAAGGGGTGCAGTAAATGATTTGTGAGTTGAAATTATCAGTTCACAGTCTGAGAGACAGGTAATTCATTCTGTAAAGCTTGCTGCACTGCCAAGCTTTAATTCTGTCTCCTTGACAGAGTAATTGACTTTCATCTCTTTGAATGTGGATATGCTGCATATGAGCACAATATAAGACCCATGTTACAGGGCTATTGAGATCGTTCAATTCCATAATAAAATGTTAATAAACAAAATAGTAACAATATTGAAATAATCCTTCACTACTTGTCTTCATGTATTTTGGAAGTATAAAAATAAAATGTTCCCAAGATAGGCCTATTATAACTGAAGTCTGGAGAGGAGAGCCTGCACATTCAGCAAAGATCCTTTTCCAAATGGAAGATTTTACAGTTGCATAAAAATGTTCAGTTTTGTCAGGGGTCTAGTTGAGGGAAAAACTCTAACCTACTATTTGAGGATTAGTTTTCTTGAATTGGGTTTAGTTTTGGCTTGAACGGGGCATGAGAAAAGGCCCTAAGAAGTAACAATAAGAAGGAGCCAGTGCTTGACTTGACTTTCTTTCTCAGTGACTAAGTTGTCCCTCCTACACTGAGGATACTGTAAGTAACTTTATACTTAATGTCAAAGGACTCCTTGTGTAGGGACTCAACATGTCTAGTGTTACTTGTGCCTAAGGCAATTTAAGAAGGCAATAAATGAATGATTCTGGCCATCTTCTATTTATGTAACCAATTTAGACAGACAGGGTTGTAATGGAAAAAACACCGATCTCGTAACCAAAGGTCCTTCTGTTTAAAATTTAGACTTCACGACTCAGCTGACCTCAATGCGCTCACTGGTAAAATAAAATAATGTACTTATCTCATAGGCTCTATGATTTAATTTCCCCAGGTCTCATTTATACACAAGTAGAAATTCTTTGAAGAAACAAATGGTGTCAGTTAATGGGGAACCTTTTCCATTAATCTAAAAGTCAATATTTGGCCCAAGAGGAATCAAGAAATGTGGGTGAAGAACCTTTTCAAATGATTATATTTGATAAAAAGTATTATGTGAAGTAAAATCAGAGATATGTACATCTATCTGTATATCTGTCTTTTACATATCAGTATCCTCTAAAAGGAATAGAACCAATTTATTCCTATCAAAATTGAATAGTAGTTTCTAACTTGTCTATTTTCTGACAAATGTGACATTTATTCAAAGGTTTAATATTTACCAGGCACTGCTACAGTTTAGTTCTGCAAAAACTTTACTAATTAGCTGAGAAAGCCAACTGTGATCTGGGCTTTCTTGGCAAAAGGATATTGACTTTCATTAAGGCTGAATTGCAGTACAGACCTTTAAGCCTCTATCTGCATTTCATTAATTGGCATGTGATTTGGGAGAGTGGCTATTAATTATACAAAAGATGGTGAGTGAATGGAAAGGATCACTCAAAAGCAAACCATGCTTAAACTTGACTGTGTCCTCGAGCATTATACACTTCATCTGGCAGCCATTAATTTGCCTAAGTGTTTGGAATCAGCTCATAGTAAGGGATTTTAAAGGGCACATCTAGAAATAACACTAATGTCTAGATTTTTCATTCAATTTAATTTAATATTAGGCCATTTTTATTAAGCTTGCATGACTGCTTGATTCAAGTGGTAAGAAAGGACCCCATATGATGTGACAGGAATAAAATCTGAGAAACAACACATCAGTTTTTAGTGAGTCTCTTTCCCCCCATATGCATGATTATACATTCTTCTAAATGTACTGCAAGGTAAAATAAATATGATGATTTTTTTTTCTTTTTGCTGTAAAGATCCAAGAAGTAGTGACTCTCATACCTATTTTGAAGAAGTCAGAAAGTTAACCATATCTTATTACATACATATTGTCTGGAAATGTACCTTCCACTTGTAATTCTGTTAAATCTGAAAATTTTTAAGAAAATGTTTAAAGTGGCATAGCATAATATATTTGGGTGAGATCACATATATGTATAGATCAGAATGAGCTCTATGTAAACATTCAGGTTTTAGTTTTAATGGTGCAGGAAGCATTTTTGCAATTTGGCCACATGTTGTGAAGTTTGGTCTTTTACTTTAAAATGTTTTCTAAATTTTATTTGGCACACTACTGAACATATTTCTAGCTATAGTGTGAGATTTCGTTCTATTTACATGATGTGTAATGATCAGATTTAGGTAACTGGCTTATCCATCACATGAGTTAGCATTTTTATATGTTAGAGGCATTCAAACTCTTCTCTACTAATCATTTTGAAGTACTCATTGATTGTTGTCAGCCATAATTATCTTACTGTGCTATAAGATATTAAATGGTATTGCTTTTATCCAACTTCATCGCCGTGCCTGTTATACATGAGGACATGTGGCATTTGTCCTTCTTTTTTGGTCTCTTTTTAAAGTCAAATGATTATACCTAATCTGTGTATATAAAATCCACATAGTTTCCAATATTGAATTTATTTTTCTTATTGCAACTCTGCAAACTTACACCGAATAATAAATGCGAAATAGATTGTTCTACCTTAAACCACTTCTGGAGTATTTGAAAACTGGTAGTCAAACGTTTTCTTTGGGAAAAGGAGGGTAGAGTATTTTCCAGCTCCACTCATGGTGAAAATAGTAGTTAGTCACCTGATCTGACTGGTTTCCTTCTAGTTTCCTGTGAGTTGTGAGTGTCTGTGCCTGTAAATGAGACATTTCTCTCATTCTCATGGATCAGAAGCATATGGGAACCAACAATATTGGAACTGAGTTTTAATTAAATGGTAAGCATGTAGTGACAAAATCTCCCAGCCCTTTGGCCAATGTTTGTTTAAACATTTCTTATCTTAAGATTTTGCAGGCTCTGAGAGGAATTGTTTCCCAAAGGGTAGACCACAGCTATTCCACCTGAATCTGAAAATTACAGGGCATTTGTTAATACAGAGTTCATGGCTCTACTCCAGATTTAACTGAGTCAGAACCTTCAGAAATGGAATCTGGGAAGCTACTCTTAATTCATTCTTGGGATCAGTCTTAATCACTGATTTGCATTCTCTTTCTGGAACTCTAACTTAGAATCATTCCACAGGAGTGATTTATTTCTATGAAGAATGTTTGTAGTTAATGAAGGCTACATTAACTACAAAGCTAATGTTTTTATGTATTGGTTTGTATTTTATAGTGCTATCAATACTGTGTCTTTTAAAATAGGTATCTAGGTGTCAGTGTAATTAAACCAAATTATGACAAGCCCTTTGTTAATTTTTGTTTAAAATACCTAAAAAAGTTACCTATACCTAAAGACACACACATTTACACATGAACATCACACATACACACACGTGTGTGTGCACACATATACCTACAATACCCACATGAAGATAAGAGGTGGCACAGTTAAGATGAAATAAGGTAGTGTAAGTCTGTAACTGGATTTCTGGAATCTCCATAAATACCATTATCATTAAAGTAATTGATGTCACTTTCATTATTAATATAATGGTTCAGTCATTAGTGTTTACTGATGAAACTACTTAATGTAATTAAATGGATTATGTTTTATGATGCATATTTCTTCAACTAAGCATTAGCTAATTGTGGTGGAGCCATTAAGTGTACTGATTGCATGGAAACACATTTTCTCACTCTTCACACACCTGTAATTTGAAATATTTTGTGTGTGGATATCAGTAATTTTTCTTTGCTTCTGGCTAATCTGGAGCCTAAGCAGAAACTTTTTTTCCTAAAAAATTTAATTCGTTTCTTTTTTACACAAAGAATGTATAATTTCAAAGCATGGCACAAATGCCATTAAAAATTCTTTGAAGAAATAGATAGACTATATGTTCTCCACCATTCTCAATATTTTTGTATTTCATTCTGGAGTGGGATCATTTTGAAAAGGTACTTTTTTTCTTTTTCTTTTATTCTTTCCCCCCCCCCCCCTTTTTTTTTGTTTGTTTTTGAGACAGGGTTTCTCTCTGTAGCCCAGGCTGGTCCTGAACTCACTGGTATAACCGAGGCTAGCCTTGGATTCGGGACAATTCGCCTGCTTCAGACTCCTGAGTGCTGGGATTACAGGCATGTACCACCTGCTTTATGTGGTGCTGAGGAATTGAGCTCAGGGCCTTGTGCTTGTGAGGCAAGAGCTTTAACTTCTGTGCCATTCCTCCAGCCTGATAATGTACTCTTTAGTGTTGTTTCTACATTTTAGTGTTAGTTGAAGTTTAGCTAAAAATTTAAATTTGGTTAAAATGTTTTGTAATGAATATGTTAGGGCAGGTTCTGTTGAATCAGAAAAAAATTATCATCCAAAAGACCAGCGAAATATCCCGTACATATTTATATCTTGAATAAATAGAATACATGCTGTATTTTTTTTCCAGTTTGTAACACTCTGAACAATATCCTGTCCAAGGGTCACTGATACACACTTATCGCTTTGCCAGTCGGGAGCAGGCCCCAGGTTGGCAAAGTAGCTTCTCTCTCTCTGTTCCTTTAATTCCCTATTGAAAGTGGTCTTGGAGCAGCCTTCCCTTGCCAGTCTATTTAACTTGAGTCTCCATACTTTTGCTTGCTTATTATCTTAAAACTCACCGAAAATTGGAATTGTATTATTTTTATGTTAACTTGCTTATGCCTGCTTTCCCACTGTTTTGCAAGCAACCTGAAACTGGAGAAAATATTTATCTTGCAAATATTTGCATAACCAGAACCCAGCGCAACATTTGATACATGGTAGATACATAACATGCTTAACATATGTATTTTTATTTGATTACAAGAATGGATGGACAGATAATAAATGCCGTTGAGTTACAATGGTGAGAGACAGAGACAGGCAGAGACCATGCTAACATGAAATAATGCATTTACTTTCACGGTGGTAAAGAATTTCATAACCTCTAAGGATAATTTTCCATTTCTCTCAATTGTGTAGTGGAATTATGCTAAGCAAGCTCCAAATTTCTGTGGCTTTCATTGTTTTTCTGATATGTTTGTTCATTACTTACACTGCTGTGTGTGAGTTGGTGTATCCTAGAGATTTAATTTTCTTCTTATACCTATGAGCATACTTCTCATCCAGTTTGTCAAGCAGATCTGGTGTGTGGGTGTAATTTGATTAACAACGTTAGTAGCTACTCTAAAGTATAAAACCATGCTACTACCAGAAGCCAGGCTATTTGAATTTAGTAAACATCCACGTGATGATGTATATAAAAGCATTGAGAAAAAATGAGTTATTGAGTTATTGTTTGCAACTAGAAGTTAGTATAGTTAGGTAGCAATGGAAATGCTCCTACCAAGCCAGACAAATAGAAAGTCAAATGACATTTTTTTACATAAAATTGGAAAATTAAGAAGTGTTTCTGCATTTTGTACTTATAAATGTGTGCTTAGCTTAGCACGTTCCTTGGTGTGCTACAAAAACAAAACAAAACAGACCAAAACAGAAAAAAAAATGCAAACATTTAGAAGAAAATGTAATATTTAGAATTTATATTTTAAGTGCTAAATAGTTCCAAGAATTTTACGGTGAGAATTTTTGCATTCAATTATAAAAATAAAGTGAGGACTGCACATTTTTGATTTAGCATAATTTTACAGTGAAAGATATTCAACATATTATTTCATCAAAGGATAGCCAGTTTTAAAATAAATGATTTTAATGCTATAAATTAATAATAAAGTATAATTACTTTCTAATTTCATCATACATTATTTTTATTTGTATTGTTCTTGTATTATGTAGTAAAATACTACTATCAGAGTGCTATGAGTACTATATGTTGGATTAGGTTTTTATCACATTTTACTACTCGATGCTAAAGTAAGCATTATTTTGCATGTTTATCTTCACAGCAACTTGGCAGGTTAGTGTTAATTCCTCCATTCTACACATGAGAAAATTTACTGGTCTCAAGGCATAGTATTAAAAACTTGCTAAGTCAAGTTTATCTGCTTCCAAACAGCAAAATCTCTATGCTATAGTACTTTAATAGACAACTTAAACATCTAGAACTTCAGTGTTGCCTGCTTCCTACAGGAAAAATAAAAAATAACTAAAGTGACTTAAGATATATACAATAATCAGTCTCCAAGATTAAAAGCACTGTTGCAGATTAGTTCCATATTTATGACTCAGAGTCTTTAAATTTAAAAGGCCTTCTCTGACACTCTGTTCCCAACCTTCTTCCTGGGGACTATTGACAATATGCTTGGAGTATTTGTGCTTGGAGTACTTTTGCTGTTTTAGCAAATTTTCATTTGTCATGTCGTTCTCAAGTCTACTTACCCAACAAGGGCATTCTCCACGATCCCCAGCCCTGTTTATTGCCCCTCCCAGAACTCTTCCAGTGCGTATTGTTTTCTTGTTCTTCGTCCCCTCAAACTTTGTGGGATCATTCATCTCCATGCATCTCTGTGACTGCATTTTCAAGCAGACATCTGACGGCCAGGCACCTTATCATACATTATTTTTGTTGCTCCTGCAATATCCAGCTGGGGCTATGGACACAAATGGGATTTAAGGCTTATTTGTTCAATTAATAAACCTAGTTACTGTGTGAAGGCTTGTAATTTCTAGGGACCCTTAGCTATAGTTATTTAACTTCTCTTAAATTCAGACCTCATTAGACCAAAACGAATCGACTAGCCTTGTGTATTTCAATCAGAAGAAATTTTCTTTTGAGAATAAGGAAAAGATTCTAAGCAGAAACAGCAATCTCTCATGTGATATTTGCAGTGCCAGTCATATGAGACACAGGGCCAAGGGCCAAAGGAAAAAAAAACTTGAAAAATATCTATAGATGTGAAAATGGCATTTACACTTATTTTCGAACCTTAATTTTAAAAATCCACGAAAGCTTAATTGATTCCATGTGAAAAAGAACTTGTGTTGAAACCCATTAAAAAAACTTAATTGAACATAAAACATGCATACAACATTATCATTACAAACATGTGGACTGTGTCATTGTTCCATTTAACTTAATTGTCTTTCACTTTCTGACAGTGTCATCATGGGCTGTGTGTTTTTGGTTTTGTTCTTATTTTTAACTAGATAATAAAACATAATTGTATCTAATTCCTCTTAATAACCCACTGTTAGAGTGCCATCTGCAAACTTGGATATATTTTCATCCTTTTTGAATATTTTCATGATATGAGAAACAAAATGCATATACAGTATTTATACCATAAAGAAATACTTCCTTATGCATAACCCAACACTGAGCTGTAGGCATTGCCTGCACAATCACGTGATGGCCAGGAGCTGGAGGTACCTATTCTTCAGTATCCCAGATTAATGGTGCCCTACTTACCTGTGCTTAAGAACTCACTTTTCATTTGAAGTGGACTTTGACCACCCATTGCTCAACAGAGTGAGTTGTGCCTAAATTCCTTTGCTAGATTTTTTTCTGACAAGGAGGGATGCACCCCTCTACCTATATGTTTGCTTTCCTTGTTTTTATATTTTAGTACATTTAATTTCTAAAATAAAAAATGTTTTTACTGCAGTAATGAATATATTAATATGTCTTACCATATCAAAACCAAATGCCTTAGAAAATCCATGTGTCTATTTAGACCTTAGCTTTCCAAAATGGTAAAAAGATAAAAAGCCAAGAGAGCAAGAAGGAAATTACTTGAGGATGCTTGACCCAGGTCCTGGAAGGTTTCCCTTCCTGAGTTCTATTTGTAATACTGTGTAAACCAAGCCCAGTGAAGTCCCCTCATCCTGCATATATAGGAGGAGGCATCCTAATACTTTGGTACAACCTTAAAGTTCCTAATGATCATAGCTCTTCTGAACTCAGTAAAACTCTTCATGTCTGCTCAAGAGTTCTCATTAGAGGAATCTGAGTCACAAAATCAGCTCCCGGCCTCATCTCTGCTGCATGTGTGTTTGTGTATGCATAAATATGGGAAAATTCCCTGCACTCTCCTACCATCACGATGCCCTCAAAACCAGGCCTGAAATGGGCTGGAAATGACTGAGGAAAAATCGTCTCTTTGTTCACCGTGAACGTGCAATCCTTCCACACTGCCATCCTCAGTGCTCTCTGCTGTCAGTGGCCTTTGTCCTGTTTTGTGCCATATGTGCTCTCATGGCTCTTTGTCTTCTAGGCTGGTCTTGTCTGCTGTGCTGTTTTCTTACCTGGACCATGTTCTTCCTTCGTCTATGACTCTTTGTCCGCTAACCAGAGCTTGCTATGAGTCTCTCCTGCTTTCTCATCTCATGATGAGTCTCATGACTTCTGTCGTTCTCACACTAGGGTTGAACTCTCGCATGCGATATTCCTTACTCCTCTGTCCTCTCTGATGACTTCCTCATTAAATGAACCTTTTGTGAGCCATTTTTAACTATGGTATTTACGAAGCCTTTATGCCATTTGTCCTGTATACACTTGTCCTGCTTATCAGGAATTTAATCCTAGCAACAATGATTTTTGGCTCATTACTCAATGCAAGATTATATGCTTTCCAAAGAGAACTCACTCCTGTTTTACTTACTTTAATTTCATGACACTTTTTTTTAATGAAGATTGTTCAAAAATTTAAAATCTTGCATTGTCTAATCTTAGCTACTTTTACTTGTGCATATAAGGAAACTAAGCAAAGTTTGCTTATTTTTATGTCAATAAATGTTTTTTCTTGTGTGATTAGCTGTTGCCTGCATATAAAATTTTTATTCCTAGTCTAATAAATTTAAAAACATATTTAAAATTGGTGTTAATTTTTTAGTAATATTAATGCAATTGGTTTGGTTAGATTTTAAAACAACTGTATATTTTATCCATTTTTTCTTAAATACCTAAGATTATTTTATTAGAATTCTGTTAGAAATTTTCAGTATCCTCTCTAGTCATTCTGTAGAATCTCCCTTTCTCTATTTTTATAGGCGGTGCTTTGACTAAAGGCCTCTGCCTCTTCCAGAAGAGGGTCTAGCGTACCCTCATAGCGGGGCCCTCTCCAGGATATTGCTCCCACAGTTATGTTGTGCAAACATGCCATTCTAGAAGGCAGCTCTATGCCTGTGCTTCTTCAGTGTCTTAACAAAAGCCAGACTCCATCGCAAGGTTTGTTCCTTGCTTGCTTCACAATAAAAATTACTCCACTCTCAAGAAAATCCAAATTTCTTCTCTCTCTCTCCCCTAGAATAGCATTCTATTGCGCAATGCCTTAACTTTTCATATGCTGGCCATTTGGTCTGGAACGCTCTTATTCTGTCTGTCTGGCAAACTCTTGTCTTGCATTCTTAATAGTCTGACCACCCCTAAACTCCCTGAAATTGTAAAAATAGCTCATTTATCCAAAAGCTCTAATGTGAAAAGTTGAATTTTCATCAAATCTGTTTTGAGACAAGTGGGATTTCCTGGCAAATAGCTCTTTTTTTTTTCTTTCTCATAGCCCTTTCAGCAGTTGAGGTCCATCACATTGAGCTAGCTGTACACTGGCCTGCTTCTCTTCTGAATCACCTACTAGGAATGTCATGGTGGTAGAGGCCCGTAATCTTAGCACTGTGGGAGGCCGAGGCAGGGGGAATTGCAGGTTAGAGAACAACATGGGCAACTAAGCAACTTAGAAAGACTTTGTCTCAAAATCAAAAATTTAAAACATATTTTCATGATATAGCCCTGGGTTTGTTTCCCAGTACCGCACACACCAACAGACAGACAGAAACACACACACACACACACACACACACACACACACACACACACACACGGAATAGGGTACCTGTCTGGATATATAAATTATTGCCATAGGAAGGATAACTTAACTGGCTCTCATGTGGACTGACCCCAAACCCAGCTTGGTGATGTTGTGAGCTTTTGAATGAGCTAGATCTAAGGAACAATAATTCCAATTCCAGTGTTTAAAGCATGTTAAGATCCTTCCTATTCTCGAGTATCCTTGATACTGCTCTTGGTCCTAACCTTTGAATTAGTATTGTAAAACATCAGAATCCTTAACATTGTCTCTGGTGAATATAAAAGCACCTTGGTTGAGAATGGAAAGCCAAGGCCCTGTTGTACACATGAGTCCTTGGGCTGTCCAGTCTGGGCGGGTAGTTGGTACACTTCATAATCCTAGAGGATGTGATGGAGTTGTGTGCAGAGAATGAGATTCAGGACCAGAAGCCAAGCCTGACCTAGAAGAATGAAAAGCAGATGGATGTCTAAGTAGAAATTTTAGTAAGATGAGACTGAAAGAAATCATCTAAAACTTATTTGCCCCCAATCTCAGTCTTTTCCTTTTCCGGTCACTGTTGTGTTTGTTTTCCACTTCAAACACAACATTCTACCTTCCTAGAAGGCAAAAGTGCTAATTACTTAGATAAGACTTTAAACATGAACTAAACATCAATTTCCTTTTTGAAAGATATTTTCTTATTGGAATGGCTCTAATTATTATGTTGGCATCTGTGCTGTATCTTGATATATACAAATGATTCTCCTGGTTCTACTTCTGAACTTCTGAGGAATATTTTTAGTAACATTAATGATATTTTAGGGTGTCAAACTTTTATTTACACCTAAAAATATTTGTTTTACTGAAATCTAAGCTATTTAATGTACATTTTGTCACTGAAAGTTATACTGAGTTTTTTCATAACTTTGTAGTTTTAAGTGAGATAATACACATGTATATTTATTTATATGTAAAAACAATATTGAAGGGAA
>PVKB01005889.1:0-81330 GCA_004027205.1 Ctenodactylus gundi
TCCTTAATGGTACCTTCTGATAAGTAAAAGCTTTAAATCTTGATAAGCCTATTTTTCATTTATAATATTAGAAGGTTCTATAACCTCCTAAGTAAACAAAGTCATGAGGCGGTTACTCTATAATTTTCTTCTAGAAGCTTTATTTGGTATATTTTTGAAGGGTATGTTAAGGTATAATTTATATACCATGAAATGATAATTGTACCATTTAGTGGTTTTGTAAATTCATATGGCTGTGCAACCATTACTAAAATCCAGTTTTAAAACATTTCTATCATAAAAATTTTTATAAATGAAAATGAACAATAGCAATAAAATGACTCATGTACTGTTATTTGTTTTTTTGTTCTATTTACTTACTAGCAGATCACTCCCTTCCATGGCCCTCTGTGCTTCTGTAGCAAGTGTCCCAGGGTTGTCACACGTGGCTTGACCAGAGATTTTTGGCTCTTTCTTGTGGAGTTCACTACTTCCTTATTTTTAGTTTTTTTTCTGAAAGACATAAGAAAATAAGTGCATGTGTGTGCATATGCCCTCCCTTCCTGGATCTTTCTTCCTTCCTTTCCTCCTCTTCTTCCCACCTTCCTCTCTACTTCCCCCCCCCCTTACATTCTTTTCACTCTTTTCCTCTCTTAATTCAGGTTATTCTAAAGTGTTCAATATAAACACACTTTGTATATATTATTTGTATATATTCTTTCAAGATGTATAATTTTTTTCTAAGTTTCATAACATCCAAGATTACTCATGAGAAACATCACTTTTTTGTTGCCATATTTCACAGGTGAATTTACTTCTGTCCCTCTGGAAGCTTGTAGGGTACAATTCTTATTTTTCATGAGACTATGTTGAGGCATAGGCCCTCAGAGGGCTTTTCAATCTGAAACACAATTCCTTCAACTCTACTGTAGAATTTATTTGATAATTTCCTCCCATTCATTTTTTCTGTTCTCTTCTTCTAAAACTTCTACTAGACATTGAATATTTCTGAATTCTTTCTCTGATTTTTTTCTTTTTGATCTTTATTATGGAAGACTGTTCTAAATTTACTTTCTATATTTTTCATTCCTTCTGGTACTTTTTATCTTATGTAATAATTTAAGTCATTCTTTTTATAGTTACAGATCTTTCTGAATCTTGTTGAGTACACTAGGGGTCATGTTCTTTTATTCTATCTAAATTCTTTTCTTTGCCTGTTTCACTTAGGGTCATGTTTTCTGTTGGTACATTTTTATATTTCCTCTGCTTGGTGATTCTGCTTACATGCTTGGTGATCCTGGGATGGCTCCTCATTTAAGTGACTTCTTAACGGGACATGTGACATCTTCATCTTGCTGTTTCAGATGCATCTCAAAATAGCCTGTCTTAGATCCAACTTCCAGATTCCCTATGCATTTAAACAAGTTTTAGGTTTCAGAGTTTCCTCTAGCTCAAATTTACAATATTTCTCTAAACTGAGAATTCTTTCCACTAAAACACTGACATCATTTGCATTCTGGAGTATTTAAAAGTACTGTGTCTTTTAAAACATCAAACTCACCTCATTTTTAGAATATTCTCGTCTTTTTCCAACAAAATGACATGTGTAAGTGCATATTTTCCATGTAAGTTTACAAAATTAGGATTATGCTATATACTCAGTCTATTCACTGATTAGAGAAGACAAAATATGGTTATAGAAAACAAAGTATTAAGTGAAAATCTTTGCTTATGAACATAGCCAAGTGAAAATGGAGAATCCTTTTAGATCACAATTTTAATTATCTATGTTCTGATCAATAATCTATCCTTTTTATTCTTTTTGGCTTTTGTGATATTTTTAGTAAACAGAAAATTGTGTCAGAATTTTTGATAACTTATGCCCTACGAAAGTGTTTCTGGGTAAAACATTCAGTGTTTTTAGAAGCTTAGTATATACAAATTAAGCTCCGAGCAATAGTGAGTGAAGGTCCAACTCACATACTCGCTTAAGCATCAATAATATTATGGTTTTAAGTTAATTTTCTGTTTTTTAATTTTTTCCCCACTATTTTTCATTAGTATACATATGTAACACATAGTGTTTACAATGAATTTGGATATTTCATGCACATATGCATCATATCAACTTTGCAATCCCTCCCCATTCTTGCCCCTCCCACACCCCCCTCTCCCTTCCCCCAGCTCCGGCTATCACTTCATGAGGTTCTATAGAATGTCTGTGTTCTGGGTTTTCTAAGTCAGAGAAACTATAGGGTACTTAACATATTAATCTTCCACACCTAAATCATTTAAGTCACCACTCTAACTCAGCTTCCTATTCCTCGAATGGGTCGCAGTAGTTAAATCTTGATGCCTCTTCCCTGAATCCAAACACTTCTTTTATTGAGATATTTACCAAAAGGGTTTTTTTCCTATATTTTCTGAAGGATAGATTTGCCTTCTGGATGTCTCATCCATGAGCCCTCACCAGCTCACCATCTTAGTTTGCTTAGTCAGAGGAGGTTTTTTTTTTTTTTTTAAGTAAGAGAATTTTAGGGTTAAAACTAAAACACTCCTGGGAAACACAGGGCTGGCTAGCTACCCAGTAACTATCTGGCTACTGGTGAGTACAATAAACCTGTACATCTTTGTAGGCCTCTTGGTCTGGGTTAGAAAATGAACACATCTAACTTTCCCTCTGTCCTGCCCAGACCACTCCAACTTAGTTGTCTTACTTACTTATTCATTGCCGTGACAAAATACCCAACAGCTACAACTTAAGGGCAGAAACATTTATTTTAGCTCACAGAAAGTTTCAGCTCATTCATGAGTGGCTGGCAATGATGGAAACACATGGCAGAGGCCCAGGAATAGCTCTTCACAGCATGACAGACAGGAAGCCGAGTGAGCAAGAAAGGGCTGAGCTAGCACATATCCTTCTAGGTCCCGTCTCTGTGATCTGCCTCTTCCAGTCAAGCCCTACCACTGAACAGCACATTGTTTCATAATTACTCCACAACATACAAACATATGAGGCTTTGGGGGAACATTCCAGATCCAAACCATAACACTGGTTAACTGGCAAAGTCAAAGCTTCTGCTGGATGCCTCTACCACAGAGTGAGCCAGGAGGTACCCCAGGGGACCACCCAGAACCGCATAGGGTTGCCATCCAGAGTTTTCTGTCTCTGAGAACACCTTTTATGTCACCCACTTCGTAAAACAGAAAATCTCCAACAACTTATTCCTGGCCCACCTGGCTCTGGGAAGATTTCATTTGGTTAAAATAAATGAAGGGAAAATCAGCTATCAGGCAAAATCCTGTATCATCTAATGCTATTCTTTTACACCTGGTGCATGAGAGGAATTTCACTGGCAAGAAGGGTGCTCTGGACCCATTGGAGATACGAAACGAATGCCTTCTCCTTGAGCACTTCTTGCTCTACCATGAACTGCCAGGGGCTGAGCTATCTTTGGCAGTTCCCTCAGGGGAAAAGAAGCTGGGTGCCTCAAAGTTTACTGTTTGAATTATTCACATTCTATTCATAGCAGCAGTAATGACAACAGGAAGGCAGTAATCATAACACCACGATGCAGAACCACCTCAAGAGGGAGAGGGAAGGCTGCCGTGGGAGTCTGGCCAAGTCAGCAGGTGCTGAGTCATACGTCTTCCATTTTTCTCTTCTCCTCAGTTCAAGGTCAGGACACACTGATTTCACCTCTAGAGAGTCCTCTCAAATAACCCAAGCTCCATAATTTCCTGGATAGTTTTCACTGTTGCTAGTACAATATGGTAGCTACTATCACTGGGAGAAACAGTCTCTTTTCAATCTAAGATTCCATCTACATGGGTCTTGTGGTCATAAGTAAAAGTTTCACATTACCTAAACTTTCCCCAGATTTCAGATGGCTAAACAAAAATAAAAATAGAGTGGTTGTGAGGATCTCATGAAAGAATGGACTGAGAATGATGTCTGAAATACCATCAGTGCCCAATAGATGCCAGGTAAATTTTATTGAGTGCCATTGAAGCTCGCTCTGAGCCACTCCGCACTTACTTCTCGCCCCATTAAGATGGACATTTTAGCTTTAATTAGAAAACCTCTACAGATTTGGAGTAGTTGAGTCTAGACTTCTCCTAGGTGAATGTACCTTACCAAATCATCTCTATTCTCTACGGGCAAGGGAGGATCCTAGAAGGAACTTCAGAGCACATGGGATTTTCGTGTTGGTGGCTCAATGGTGACCTGCTGTGTCCTCACTAAACTGAGCTGCTGTATTTCACATAGACGTGACTTGAAAGGCAAGGCTGAAATCAGATACTACTGGGGGAATGTGGTAATGTTTTCTAAGCTTTCAAGGTATGACTTTTGTCTCCTCAAAGAAGAGCTTTGCCAACATCAGTGCCTCTTTTACTGAATTCTGGGTCATCTATGATCTATTTCTTAGTGGTTTGGCTCAAGTCTTCTCCCTGTCTGTGAAAGGGTAGAGGGCACAGCAGTACAGTCATCATACAGTTGCAGCAAAAATAAATGTGGTAGCTCACACATAGAACTTCACACCGCGTCTGGCATTCCAGACGGGCTAAATCAATGTTAAGTGCATACTTATAAAAGTGCTGTTTGGATTTATACTTTATTCCAAATTCTTCTGATTATAAATTTGCAAGAAGGGTTATAAACTACTTGATGGAGGGTATTTGGGCAATGTTCTAAAAAGGTTTTGAACGAAACGCTTAACAATTTAACAACCTGTGTCTCCAATATTCATATACTAAAAGATAGAGACTAGAAACTAAAGAATAAGGAACAGGGATCTTTTAAAACTTGCTTGGAATTTGAACTTGAGCCTCAGATTGTACTAGTGCTCTGATATGGCCCAGAAGAGAAAATATTGAAAGGCTTTCGTCCCCAAAGGGAAGGTTCTGATGAGATTCTCATTTTAGCTTTGATTTCCCAGAAGTAGACCTGAAAACGAGGATCTGCATGAATGTTATGTATTTGGAAATGATCCAAGAAGAAACTGACAGTGTGGACGTGAGACAGGAAGGGAAAGAGCAAATAATAAAACAGCGTCAAGAAGAGGGACACTAGGGGACACTACGACTCAATTACAAAAATGAGCTCTACACCTGCGCAGAGAGTTTTTCTGATCAAAAGCAATGATTGATTAAGGACTGAGGCAGGTAGCATAGATACGAAATCTCAGATAATTTCTACCCTCAGTACAAACAGAGTAGGCTGGTCATGGCTATTGCTATAGAGACCTAGAGAGGCTGAAGTGTGATCTCATATAAAGTTAATGCTCACCAGGAAGTGACAGAGAGCAGGAAATATAGAGGCAGCATCAATTTTGCGTCTCTCTCCAACGTAAGACATAATCCCATTTAGAAAGCTACTCTCTCACCAGAATGGGCCCCATATCCTGGGCTTGTTTTCACTTTCTTCTCTTTGACGTTTCCCAACTTCCTTTCCCATCTTCCTTTCCAGAATTTCTGGCATCTTCCAGATACAGAGCCTGCAGTCAGGCACGGTGGGAACACAACGTAGTTGTGTTGTGCAAGACTCACCAGAAGCATTGACCTCAATGCCAGCTAGGTTTGATCAGGACCTGGAAATTCCAGCAGGATTTAACTCCTGGATCAGCCTTATAGATTAAGAGAATAATGAGGCTCCCCATGTCTCATTTTCTGAAGTAGAAAAACAGCACTTACAAGGTGTGGCTTTAAAAATATGGTGAACATTTAAATCTTGAAAATGATTCTAGTAAAAGATACATTGCCACTACTTCTTCACAGAATTCTCATTTCCCAACATTCATCACATCATTCTTGCCAAATTCTGAAGCAGTTCTGGAAATTACGTATTGAGTTGAGCTGCTGTGGCAGCCTTGATGTCCTGAACCACGTCGAAATATTTACCTGTCACGATTATTTTGATTTGGGGGAAGAATTTAGGAAACACACTCAGATTAGAGCTTATAGCTGTGTGTGAGTGATTTGTCAGCCAGTGAATGAGGGAGGAACACGCACCCCAGATGTGGGAGGCCCAAACGGAAGCTTGAACTGTTTAACAGAAAGGAAGGAGAAAGATCGTTACAACTTTTTCTTCTGGGAAAGCTGTCAGCTTCTCAATTGTGTACGATCCCGACTTGCTACATGCCACAGATCTTCATCACAGATTCCCTTAGTCTCAACTCGCTCCTGTCTGCCTGTTGCCAATCTTCAGTCTCTGGTCTTTGTCATTGTCCTCCAAACAACAGCGATCACAGCAGACTCCCACGGGCTGTCCTGCAGTCCCTGATGGGTGTCCTACCTTGCAGCCGAGTGACCATCGGATGTCCTGGCCCTTGCACGTGCAGGCTGCCATCTTGGAGAATCTCTGTCCACAGCCTGGTAAGCTTTCCAAACAATCCCTTGTTCTTATCATTTCTGCCTTTTGTAGAACCCAAACTGATACAAACTGGAAGTCACATGGTGCTAGATTTGGTGGATATGGTGGATGGAAACACACCATAATATTTGCACAAGCTGGCCATTCTACTGGATGACATTTTGGTGAGACGGTTCACTGTAATTTTAGTCACATAACATGAAGACACTCACAAGAGAACTTCCAGAACTGCTTCAGAAAGTGACAAGATCGAGAAGATAAGCGTTTGTGGGGACAAAGGACTGGTGGCAAGTGTCTGTCAGTGTCTAGTTGTCATCATGTTTTAAACTTAAATATTTGGCAGATATTTTGATTAGCTCTCATACTTAACACCTGCTTCCCAAGGCTGCTTTCAGGTTATTGTGAGTTGCTGGGTTTAAAAACCCTTTCCCAGTGCGATTTAGCAGTGTGCTCATCTTCCTCTAGTGTGTTTTCTACCACCAGAAAACCTTCCAACTATCAGGTGGCTGCCCTTCTCCTCTGAGCCTAGTCCCCAGATCTGTCAATAACGACACAGATGAATCGCTTCCTAGATACATCATCCTTACGTTCAGGATATCCCTAGGGTAAAAGTGAATATGCTACATTAAGAACAAGAGCAGTATGTAAATAAGAGAGAAGACGTCCTGGAGGAGCACCCAGAAGCCCCCTGGAGCTAGACTTAGGCTCCAGCAACTCATCAGCCCTCCATTATAATCCGTGGATTCTTATCATGGCCCGTGTAGCCAATCCTTCCTGTAAGCCATAGTCTACATCTCCCAACAAGGGATTGACTGACTTTGCTAGTGCTCCTTCCCTCTCTTGGTCAAAACTTCTAGCATCAGCCTGTTGCTCTGCCATTGGATAGGCTCTGGACAGCTGCTCCAGGTGTGCCTGCTGACCCTTAACCCAGCGGCATACTCACCTTTGGATAAATAGACCTGCACTGCGTCTCCAGGGATAAGGATGGTGCAGTGGCAGACAGGTGTGACCAGGCTGCTCACTCCTCCAAGGTCGACTCTGTTCATCTCTTTCTTCAAGATCTTATATCTTGGCTGGGAAATGAGTAAGAAACAGAAGAATTAATAATTTGGCTCAGTCAAACTCACGTTGACGTCCTCCTGCCTTCAGTGTGCACTCTTTCTTTTTTTCTACTGAAGTTTTTTTTCATCAGCAAAGATTGCAGCCTGGACGATCGCTGCCTGGGGGAAGGCCATCTTGTAAAATGGGCACCATCTGCAGTTCCAGTAAGGAAGCTGATCTTGGTGGCCGCCTACCAGCAAGCAGCCTGGTCCTGGCATTTATCTTCTTTGAATCTCCATTATCATCGTATAAACCTTGGCACACAATAAATGCTTGTAATCACTCTTTATCCAATGAACCAATGAACATATTTTCTCATGAATATGTGTACATGGCATATGTGAGTAAAAAGACCACAGAATGAAAAGGTGTTTTCCAGATCTCAGAATCTCATTACAGATACGAGTTTCAACAGGGTGCAGTTTAACTTGTAGCCTCAAGCTGACTAAGTGATCATAAATGCCTAACTTAGTACATCGAAAAGGCCATTACCTGGTTTGAAGTTGGTTAACAACGTTTGCCATGATGAAAGTATAGGGAGAGCTGAACCAGTGGCATGTGTCCCCAGAGGTGGGCCTTCTCAATCTGGTAATCACTTCTGGCGTTCCTTTAAAATGGGAAATACAGGTCTGGAAAAAAAAAAAAGTTAGTTTCAGAGGTTGTGTCTGACATAACTGATCACTTTTGTGACCCGCTACAGCTTAAGTCACTACCACAATTTACAGTCATTTCAATCCCAAAAGAGAGATTGCTACTTAAAGAATCTGGCAAGCTCTGGAGCTGTGCAGGCGTTCTGCTTTTCCCAGACATTTCATCGAAACCTTAGAGTTCTCATTCAGCCCAGGTTTCTGGCCTCCAGAGACCTCTCCTCTCTCTCTGAGTCTCTTTTCAGAGAGAAGGAATTAAAGTGTTTCAGGATCCAGGGCAGGGCTTTGAAACTCTTAGTTAAAATGAAATCCTCATTTAAGAGTTCTTACAGGTCATTTCCGTTTTCAATGTGGGAGTGTGAACACCGGAGCTGGAGACAATAGGGATTTCTATTTTACAATAGCAGGGAGAAAATGTATCGGCATGCTGCCCCACCCCACACAGCCCAGCAGGGGAAAGCATCTCTGTGGACAGTGGCATCAGGCTTTGCCCATCATGTTGGGCGTTCGGGGGGAGGGAGGGCTATGAGGATATCAAGATGAGCAGGGTGGATTTTCTTTTCCAGAAATAAAACCACATAGGTCTTTTGTAAACCAAGGACTTGGTGCTCCGTAGAACATTCCATGGAGTTGAAGGAAAGGTCCTGGACATGTGCAAAGGAAGAACATGTGGGCTTGGCTGGGCTCAGGAAAGGAATTGCATGCTATGTTGTGCCCAAAGCAGCTCCGTTCTGCATCAAGCAGGAACAAGTTTGCACTCTGAATATCACTAATGGTTTCCTTGGGTTGTCAACACGTCTTCTGAAAGACAGAATTCTTTGCTGATCTATGTGTTCACAATAAATCCGTGATGATACCAGGGAGGCTTATGGGGCTGAGGTACCTCATCATGATTCTAGGAAGGTGGAATCTAATGACCATTAAACCTACACTGTAGGCCCTTAGTGTGTTTTGTTGTTTTGTTTTACTCTGTTTCTTTCCATTCTGGCACAAGCTGCAAGGACTCTTCAACCAATGGTAGAGGAACGTTGATGATTGTCCGTCCAAGGCTACCATGCACTGGCTGCGATTACCCCGTACTGTGCTCCCAGAATTCTCCAGGAAGACTGAACCCAGGAACCCAAGCCAGTAACCTGACTGATAAGTCAAATTTAATTGGTTTCTTGTCCTCCAGTTGTTTGTTTCTCAACAGTCTAATGACACTTCCTAATTTCAGTAACCAAACTACTTATCCTGTTTTCTTTTTTCTGAGGAAACCTACTGTTAGACACCATTTTTTTTTTTTGAGACAGCTACTCTGAATTTTGGCTCTAGGCTCATCCACACAGAAACAAAACCCATTATACTACTAAACCACTCAAAACACCTTCCTTTTAACATAATTCATTTTCTCTAAAAGTTTCTTTCAGGAGGAAGAACACTGTATAATTTGTAACTTTATCACCCACAGCAAACATGTGCCCACTGGATGCTTTGCCTAAGCACGAAAGAGTGTGCCACAAAGCAACACATGTCCTGGAAAACCTCTGTAATTTCATTCCTTCCCCCAAAAAAACTAGGTAGATAAAAGCAAGAAGAGAAGTATTTTTTATAAAAATAAACAATTTTCCTTGAATAATAACAATTTAAAAAAGACTGTAATGACCAAATGTTGATAGGAAGGTGGAACAAATTAAACTGTCATGTGCTGTTGATAGGGAAGTATATCGGAATAACTGCTTTAGGAAGATATTAGTCAATATCTGTGGAAGCCAAATGTGTGCCTCTACTATCATCCAGCTCTTCTATTGTTTTGGTATCTACCTGAAAGAAATGCATACACATGTGCATCAAAAGTTGGGTATAAAATTGTTCATAAGCAGCACAACTTATAATAGTAAAATCTGGAAAATACACAAGTGCCCATCAAGCAGTGAATGTATATGTAAATTACAGTATATTCATACTAAACTACATACTATGATTCTCAACTCTACACCCAAATCCAGATGAATCACATCAACATTAGGCTGAAGTAATTGAGCCAGACTCAAGATCTCTAAGGTTTAAAATTCTGTGAAGATGGAGACATCAAAGGGTACCAGAAATCAGAAAGAGAAAAAGTTCACAAGGCAGCATTCTTGGGAGCTGGTTCTGTTTTTTTTTTTTTTTTTTTTTTTTTTATCTAGATGCCAGTTACACAGGTGTGCTAACGGTGGGCAAATCCTTCAAGCTTTTGTATTTCCAATTTGTCTATTCTTTATACATATTCTCCTGCAAGAAAAAGTTCAAAAAAGGAAAACAAAATAATTTATAAGCCTATACTTATACTTTGGCATAAATGTGAGGATGAGATTGTACCAATCCACCTCACAATTGCTTGCAACACTTAGCTGAATAATGCTGAATCAGAGAAAACAGAGAGGACGGAAGTGGTAAGCAGAGGTCTAGGTGGTAGAGTTCCTGAGTCAGGCAAAAGGAGCTGGGCTTCATGTCTAAGATCGCCACATTGCTGTGTTTCTCTGTGGCCATGCTAGGGTCTTGGAAGGTGACATGCAAGATCTTGGTAAGGAACAAAGATGGGATTCTGCTTGTGATCAGCGTCCTTCAAAAGAGCCCACTGAAGGTCTCACAAACATGCTGTTCAGGGACACAGGCTGAAGTCAACACTGTTGTCTCTGTGGGTAAAAAAAAGGGTAGGTCAAATATTGATTTGCTGTTCTTCCTCTTAGGAATTTCTGAGGCGATTGTGTGGACACGTATTTCTTCTACTGAGCATGACAAAAGGCTCTACCCTGTGTCAGAAGCTGGGGCCAAGCAGTTTCATTCTTGGGAAAAGCAAGACAAGGCACAGCAGTTTAGCTTATTGAGCAGAGAAGGTGCAGAGCAGAGTTTGGTAGCTACTTGGTTCAGCTACTAGGTTCTTCACTTTTCCTGGAATGCAGGAGCAGCACTCTCCCCCAGTCCAACTTCTTGAGAAACACCAGGACTCCCAGGTTGCTGGATCATTCAGGGACTACTTAGAGGAACGTCTCACATCTTTGCTGTGGCAGGAGTGACTTCAAGTTGACTGTTTAACTTTTCTGAATTTTAGTTGTCTATAAAAAACAATATCTAGCTTGCCAGGTTGTTATGAGGATTGCGTAGACCAAGAATTGACAAACTTTTTCTCTAAGGAAATAAAAGGTAAATATTTTAGGTTTTAGTGGTCACAGAGTGTTGAGTCAAAGAAGGGTCCAAAAGTGAAGCCAAAATATGAGCAACCACAGGAGAATTTGAAGTACAAGCTCATTGCTTCCGTGACCTGACACCTGGGTAGCAAGTCCAGTATAAGGCTCTGATTGTAGGACGAGCAATGGGTTATTTAGTGTGGGTGGATTAGCCAGCATGAGGATTGGGAATTTGGCTGTTTAGTCGGTGTGTGGTTCAAGGAGAGGACGAAGCCAGGCAAGGTGAGAGAGGAGGCGGCAGAGGAGCTACAGGTTCATGGTGATGGGTCCATGCTGGAAGTCAGGGATGTTGTCGTCAGTTGGCCGACTGCTTTCTGTGGTAGATCAGCTTGCTAAGGCTTGGAAGGTTACTAGTCCAAGAAGGAATGAGGGAGTAGCTATCTTCAAGCCAAGACCATACACAGACAGCCAACCTCTCTCAGTTTGTGGGAGTGGCTGGGAAGTTCAGCACGGGAGTTACACCACAGGGACCCCCACATGATTCTTCCCCAAATGAGTCAACTGTGCTGTCTAGTGTGAAAGTAGCCAAGTCAGTGGCAAATAAATTAGCATGATTGTGTCCCAATAAAATTTTGACAAAAATAGGCAGCCAGCTAGATATGGTCTGTAGGCCATAGTTTACCAATCCCTGGCATAGACCAAGAAGTCAATTCATGCGAGGTAGGATGCTTGATGTACCATATTTGCTCAATAAGCATTAATCTCTTCTCCCTTCTCATTGCATTTTTCTAAGTGCTACATGAGACGAGTTTGAAGAAACCACTGTAATAGCTCATTTCCTGGCATCCTGGCTAGCATTTGCCAAATGTTGGGTCTTTCTACCCATTTCTGCTTTGAGCAGATCACCATAATCCATTTTCTAAATGATTCCCAAGTGATGACAGTACTTGGTGGCAAAACAGAGCTCCGGAAAGTTGATTAATGAGGAAAAAGTGGGTAGTTGAGAGGAGCCTCAGGAAACTCCTTTCACCCCAAGACCAAACGAGGCTCCTGCTGGTGACTTTATAGTACCCTATCTGTGACAGAGGCACAGCGTGTCATCTCTCAAACCTGCTTTCCCATCTGTGATCCTGAACTGTGTTATATATGTCAGTGAGCATAAAACAAGTTAATGTGTGGAAGTACTTATAAGAATGCTTAGAGCATAGTGAGCATTCAATTAATGTAAACTGGATTAATAAGGAAACTGTGGCAGCCTGAAGTCTCTGTCCCAGCTGCCTCAAAGCCTCCGACTTGTAGATCTTGGGATAGAGGCACGAAAGAGCTGGAAGTAAGATAGGCAAAACCATTTCCATGGTTCTGCCTCCCACGTTGTCTTGCCTCTGTGGTGTGGGCAGAACCAGCAACAGAGAAACATAGTTTGAAAAATACACCGAAATGAGAAACCTGCGTCAGGAGTGAGCCTGGCATGAGTTGGCATACATCCTTCTTCATTACTTGGGCCTGGAATGTGCTTCATGACCTAGCTTATTCCTGTTGCATTATTGAGATGAGTAGTTGTGCAGAGTGCTGTTGCCTGTACTGCAGTCACTCCGGGATTCTTGCAGCCCCAAAGGCCTTGTTCTGTGAATAAGCAAGCGAGCACGACACTCACGTATGTACGTGCTTGTGCCTGTGTGCATGTACTGCAACACAGGAAAATTGTAAACACAGAGTATATTTCTGAATTCTCAGTACAAGAATGAAATTTCCCCTGCCTTCCCAAGTCAGCTTCATTTTGGAGGCCCAGGGGAGAGAGAAGCAGAGTTTGAGGTTAGCCTCAAGGAACATACTTCATCCTATACAGAGAATGTTTCATTAATTAATCAGATGCACATACAAATCATATTAATGAATGTACATTACTATGGAAACTGTTGAAAACCTACCAATTAAGTTTGACCAAAAAATTGATTCCCTTAACTCAGAAAAAGGTATTTGCCCTTCTGGAAGTGAGTAATCAGCCAGGTTCTTCCTAAAGCTTTCTAAAACTTCCAAGGGGCAGGCTAGTAGAAAAACAGAGCCCAGAGCAAAAGTATCATTTGCCCAAGGACACAGAGAAAATATGGTGCAACATCAGGTTCGGATAGAAGAGAAGAGATGACGAGAAAACATGATTTGAGTAAGACACAGGAGAGATTAGTTCCTGGCAGCTCTGTGTGGCCTTGGGAAAAGCGCAGAACCTCTCTGAATCTCAGCTTATTTACCTGACGCATGGGGAAAGTGACTCCTCCCTCATTAAGCTAGTATGAAGATTAAATATGATGCAATTTGTAATAAACGAAGCAAGTGAAAAATCATACTCATGATCATTCCTTTCAGGGGCAAGACCACACTTGTTTCATGGCAAATAAATTCTTCAATAATGTACTGTAAAACCCAGGATTCAAGATGAAGTGATTTGCTTGGGGATAATTTCTGTAGGTTCATGATTGTTTCTACTATCAGGAGAAAACTCTTAAAAGGCTTGGAGTATGAAGTATAATGTAAAAAGTGAGAAATTGTGACCAACCTAAAGCTTTTACCAATAAGAGAATGGCTAAATGCTAGAAGAAAAATTATATAAATTTTAAATAACGACTTCAGAAATTACATCTGACTACATATGAAAACCCACCAATTAAATACAAAATACATGAACATATATGCATAGAAATAATGAGCAGGAAGGATATTGAATTATTCAGTTTTAGGATATGAGTGCTGAGAAACTTATGGATGAAATTAAATGTTTTATTAGCCAGGATGGTTGATGCAGTTGTGGAATCCCAGCAAAAGAGGAGGCTGAGGTGATGTGGGGGCCAGTGAGGACACCTGAACAACTTAGCAAGACCCTGTCTCTAAATCAAACGTAAAAATGGGCAAGGGATGTAGCTAAGTGTGAAGGCCCTGTTCTCAATCTCACGTGGCACAAAAAGTTATTTTCGTAAATAAAAATCTATACTTCTAAATAGTCTATGCAAAGACACATAAAACTCTGATGTTACATTAAAAATCTCAAAGAAGAATAAAGACAAATTATAATAAGCACAGTAACAAAAGACAAATGCAGTTGGACATTATCACCTTTTAGTCTGAATAAAACATTAATAGCTACAGTTTTTGAAGATTTTTATTTTCCTTCTTCCTTTTGTTTTTTTCTCTTTCCTTTCATTCTTTCTTTCCTTTCTTTTCTTTCCTTTCTTTCTTTCTGAGACAGAGTCTTGCTCTACAGTCCCGGCTGGTCTGGAACTATGGAGCCCAGGCTGGCCTTGAGGTCACTGCAATCCTCCTGCCTGAGCCTCCTGAGTGCTGGGATTACAGGTGTGCACCATCACACTCAGAGAACCAAACCCAGGTCCTTGCATATGCTAGGCAAGCACTCTAACTGCTGAGCTATGTCCTAGACCTAAAGTCCCTATTTTTGAATTTGAAAATTTTGAAGTAGTCCATGTGACCAGAAAAAGAACATTAGACGCACTGTTCAACATTCATCTCTAAATGCATTGTGAAGAATACTTCTACGAGCTGGTGTGTTACACACTTTTCACAGTGTTCCCATAAGTGTATTATTTATCATCAGACTAACCATCAGAAACATAACGCAAGCTGACTCTCCACTCCCAAAATGACCATGCTCATTAACCGGTGATAGCTGTAGATGTCTTTGCTCGATGTCCACGAGCCACTAATAATTTTCTGGATGGGATTGGTGGGTCTAGCCACCATCTTTGTCTGCAAAATTGTGAGCATAAGGCTTAAGTACATTTGTCTGGGAAAATTGTAGTTTCTTGTTTCTTTTAGATCAAATATCAGATTGACCCCCCAAATTTAAGAACTGCTGATAATTTCTCCAAAGAATGATTGTTAAGTGATTTGAGACTTTGTGATTATAAAATAACCAGTACCCACTTAAGACCAACTTCAAATAGGGTTTTCATTTATAATTTTCACTCCCCAAAGGGCGTATAGCAGCAATGTTTGATTCAGAAAATTAGTCTTGACATTTACAGACCAAAAGTAAAAATAAGGAAACTTATATGCCATCTATTTTCCCACTAACTGGATTTTGGATGTCTTATTTCTCATGAAAGTTAGGTATTTGAAATGAGGCCATGAGAAAAAAAATGTTATCAACTCAACCCAGACTGGGGCAACTGGACCAGCGCCCACAGTTATCTGGACTCGGCAGCGAGAGAAGAGTTTGAATCACAGCAAAACTCTCCCCCCTAGGAGCGCATCACAGGACCACCCATGCAGATGCTCCATCACCCATGCTGACATATTCCCAGGGTAACATCATGATTCATCCGGTTCCACAGGCCTTCAGCAGGGGCCATTTATCTGAGCCCGGCCAGGTGGCAAGGGAATGATGACTAGAGAAAGGGCTCCACTGTTCGATAGTAATTTACAGGGACTTGGAAAAATATTTTCTATCTTGTAAGATATTGTTCTGCATGAATGGAGACACATACATACTGAAGATGGGGTAGGGCAAGGGAAAAAGAGTAGCTCTCACACAGACTGATCCTCTACATTGAAAAGAAGAATTTCATTCCATGTGAACGAGTATTAATGCTACATTTCCTTTATCGTTTCCTTGACACTGAAGGAACTTTCTGTATATACAGAAACCGGTGTCCCATGATCTTAGATGAAACTGGAAGTCAACTTAACGATCTCTACTTGGGTGTCACTATGAACTCCAGGAAGGAGCAAATGAGAAGTAGAGAATGGAAAAAAATTAGGAACGAAAGGAAACAAAACCAAAGTGTGTTAAAAAAACAGTTTACTTTAGGAGACACCGATTTTCAATCCCATTGATTCCCAGTGGAGACATTGCAGAGCTCGCGCCAGAACTCGGAAGGGCAGGGAGGTTAAGGATTTTATTCATTCTATTCTGCTCTGTGGCCTTCCCTCTGTGCAGGAATAAGTGTACTTATTCCTGACAGAGAAGACAATAGTCACTGACATTTGTGGTGAGAAGCCTTTGGTTTACCCAGAATCAGTAAGCGCAAGAGGAAAGGGGCTGGATTCAGACAGTGCCAGCAGCAGTCCTTTCAAAACTCTTTGGGTTACCACTGGGCACACATAGCAGAAACCCTACCTGGCCTACAGGGAACAGGAAATTGGATGCCTCTTTATCTCATGGTTCTTTCATCAAGTAATACATTTTCTTTGAACCTGTTCAATGAACCCCTTCCTCTGCTTAGTCCACTGGGAGAAACAAATGAAAGGGGATATGTGATCTGTGGTTTTAAGCAGCTCATCAAACAGGAAGACAACACGCACAGACTGGAAAAGACCAGTGAAACAGACACAAAGGAAATTGTGACTATGTTGATGGTTAGTTATGGCAAGGGTATTTCTTCAGTTATTTGTCTCTTTCTTGGTCACACTATAGCTAGAAAGGGAGAGGATGGGTTGATAGCCTCTCTACCAAAGGAGTTATTGAGTCTACTAAAAGATAAACGCTAATCTCAAGTTGATTGGCACTTTCTTGAAAGATAAAGTGTCATAAGCTAGGAGCTCTCAAGAGCAAATCTTGAAACAAGAATTCAAAGGGAAGTCGTTTTCTTGGGAAGTGATTCTTAAAAGTGTAGATAGGGAATTGGGAAAGTGACTAAAAAAAAGAGTCTAATGCAAGATGAGGCTGTTGAGTAGGTTACTAATGTGGACAACTAGTGTTTACTCCGCTGGAGAATTACTTGGTGCCTGGGCAGGTGTTTGTCTCAAGCTGGGACAGTCAAGTATTCTCCCTCATGAATTTGAATTTTGAAACAATAAGGCACATTACATTAAAAAGACTGTAAGTAACTCCTGCGAAAGTCTACTAACTGTGGAGATTCAACCTGTTTACAGATCCTTTTGGGGAGATTCCTCCTGGTCCTGTGAAAGATAGGAAGCTCCCTTTGCTCTCCTACAATTCCTGCAGGGAATTTCAAAAGTTGGGAGGAAGAGCCAATAGGCTATCCCAGGAGGACAAAAGGCAGACTTCCATGAGATAAACATAATTGAATTAGGAGGTCTGCAAGTAGGGACAAGTTGGGAGACGAGAAAGGTCCTGCACAGGTCACTTGCAGATCTGCTAAACTGCTCCTAAGCATGGGCCCTGTTTTTGTCCCTGGGTATATATGACTGGGAGGACAAAATAAAAGTTGTTCCATCCCATCCATGAGATGGTTCCACAAGTCCCACCTGAGTGGATTTTTTTTTAATTGCACATGCCAATCTGCTCTCCTGACTAACCACGCAATTGATGCAGTGCTGGATGCAACGTAACTTTTTATTGATGAGATTGAAACAGATCTGTTTCTTCTTGCCACTTTCCCACTTTCTAATTCTGGTGGTTCAGTGTCTTTCCATTCTATACTCCTGGAACAAGTTTGCTCTCTCTCTCTCTCATCTCTAGTTCTTAGTGAAGAGAGCCAAAGATTTTTTTCATCGCTTATTATCAATACAATATTAAGATGAGATTATGTCAGCTCAATTTCTTTTTTCTTTTTGAGACAGTGTCTTGCGGTATAGTTCAAGCTGGTCCTCAACTCACTATACAGCCTAGACTGGCCTCAAACTCATGACAATCCTTCTGCCTCAGTCTCCTGATTGCTGAAATTACAGGCGTGCGCCACCACACTCTGCTTATGTGGTGCTGGGGAATCGAACTCAGGGCCTTGCGTTTGCTAGGTAAGTGCTTCAACTGCTGCGCTATTCCTCCAGTCCTCAGCTCAGTTTCAAAGGCTCTTATTACCCGACAAAAGTAGTGGTCCAGGTTCTTGTTCTCACCAATGGCACTTAACTAATGTAATATCCATTCATCTGTACCCAGAAGATCTGCCCCAATGGAGGGCGAGCTCCATTCAAAGAAAGCATCCTGGCAAAACAGCAGGGATACTCAACATTTAAAAAAATATGCTTATATATTCCCACCAAGTCTGTACACAAAAACACACATCTCCCATATTTAGATTTTTTTTTTTTTTTTTTTTTTTTACTGGAACAAAGCAGTTAATCCCAAGCTCTCCAGTAGGAGGGAAATCTGTTTGCCTTTCAAAATATATGAGACTTTAAACTGTGAGTTAAGTAATCTTTGGACAGCGGGCACCCATACCTCAGCATATTAAATGTTTTTCAATCATCCACTCTGTTCATTATAGAAAAGTAAATTTGCTTAGCCACTAAATACCAAATGTTCACTTAGAAAGCAGCAAGGAATGTGATCAAGAGATTTTCTTTCTTGTGAAATAATTGCCTCAAAGCTCCATAAACACAAAGTGCACATTTTCCGGGGGAATGCGAGAATGAGCCTTGGCAATTAGTAGATTTATATGCTACTGAATAGGACGCTCCTGCTTTCTTAAGGCATCCTCCCATTCCTCTCATTTCGCCTCTTGTGCATTTTGCCCGCCTGTTGGGAAAGCCTGCGCATGTGGGCCAGATTTCTATTAGGAATAAAAGGTTTGGGGTCCATTTACGTTTGGTTGATAGTCAGATACAAAGCTGGTAACAGGAAAAGGAAGGTTCATAGACTGGAAATCGTGAGGGCTGACACTTCTTGTGGTCAGCCACTATCTTTTGCGTGACATCTGTTGTGTTAGGATCTGGAGTGTCCCCCAAAAGTCTCATGTATTTTAATGGAACCATGTGATGTTGGTGGATCGGGGTCTGGTCTGGAGGGGTGGATTACAGTTAAGACTAAAGGCGCGTGAGTTAGGATTAACAGTGTGTAGTGGCCACACCTGGGTGCAGGTGGGACTAATTACTGGGCGGAGACCTGAAAGGATATATAAGCTGCGTTTGCCTTCTTGGAGGACTGGGACTAATCTCAACTACCCTCAGCTTGTCTTCCTGTTTGTGATGTCAGGAGAAGCTGCCTCCACCTCTCTCTCTGCCACGTACTTCGATTTTTGCCGGCCACCCCTGAATGGACTGTGACCTTCAAGATGATGAGCTAAAATAACCTTTCCTGTCCTAAGTTTGTGGGTGTCGGGTATTGAGTCACAGCAATGAAAAAGTAACTAAGAAAACATCTTCCCATCTGAGACTCACTTTTCTTGCCGTCAAAAGTTCATCGTTCAGAGATTCTTTTTAATTCCATTCTGTGAATCAGTGCTTATGTATAAGAATCTGATACCTTGATACTTCTGGATTCTATCCTTAATAATATTTCTTTCTTCCAACAAAAATAATCATTATTATAGTAACAGCGGCCATGTGAATGGTGCTTATTATGGACTATTCTGAATACTTCACATGCATTGTCTCTTAATACCACAGTCTGGCGACACCGGTAATAAGATTATCTTGTTACTAAAGATGGAGAAATGGATCACACAGAGATGACGTGACTTGTCGAAGGTCACACTGCAAGTAAGTGAGGAAGTGAGACTTCAGCTGTAGATGGCCTGGTGCTGAAGTTAACCAATGCGACACACTCTCTCTCATAGCAATCTATCCCTGGAAAGACATCGATACGGTACTTTTGTTTTCCCTTCATATCTTTGGTTCATTCTTTGAAAAAATTTCAATAAACAATTTAAAAACAGAGTCAAGGAATCTGTGTGAAATATGTTAACTTTTTCTGTGTGTGTCTTAGTTAGACATCATAGAGAAGGGAGAAGGTGTTGACTCTGTCCTCAGAAAGCTACTGTCCACCTATCGTGATTTTGGTCATATTCATGCTGGGAGGCAGGGTGAGACACAAGAAGCCAAAACTACTAAAAAGTTTAACTTTCTGTATTAACACTGCCTCTTTTTTGGATGCTACTTGTTCCCAGATTCATGGATTTCATGCCCCAACAATAACCATCGCATGGATCCTGGAAATGATTGGAGTTGTATCAATAGAGGCCAGGGGTATAGGAAGGAGGACAAGACCCTGAAACTCAACACATTGGTGAAGGTTGATTTTCAGAAAAAAAAAATTCTGCTTAAATGTAAGTGCCAGGATGACCTCCATGAGGTTGGGATTGGGAGAGCTGTCCTGACCCTCAAGTTCTGTCCTATATCAGGGACAAGATAAACAAATTGAAAACAGCAACATTTCATCGATGTGCCTCACCCCGAAAGAAGAATGAAAAGCGTGCTGCTAGGACACTTTTGGATGCAAGAGTTAAAAATCTACCTGAAGGTAGCTTTAAAAAAAAATCTGTGCTCATGTAACCGAGAAGTGGTAAAACAGTTGTAACTCAGGACCTCAAAAGCTGTGTCTCTACCTGTCGCTTTGATTCATACCTGTGGCTCTTTCTCTAAGCTGGTTCGTTAGGGGATGTGCTTAAGAGACAGAGACCCCAACGACCAGATACAAGCACAGGAATAGTTCTGAGTGCTAAAAACTGACCACACTCTGCCCAGATATCAGGAGCTAGAATAAGGGTGACTTCATTCACCAAAAACAATTAAAAAGTTGTGTCACTCTGCAAGAGTGGATGGATGCCAGCTAGTGAAAATGCCATAGGAGAAAGGAAAGAGAGTTGGAAGCTAGCAGGCCCTCAAATCTAACAGTTGGTTCAGAGAGCTTGTGTAAGGTAAAAAGGTAACACTGGTAGACGGATAGTCTATAACATAGGATTTGTCTTGTCTTTGCCAAACATGTGAACCATGCTCAGTCCAGTTGTTGACGCTAAGTAAGAGATTGAGTGACATGTGTATTTAATTGCTCCCTAATTTAGAGTCTACCATTTCTGAGAGAACAAGGTTGTTTCCCACAATTTCTCTCTGAAGATGAGAAACGGCAGAACTGGGGTTGGAATGCAATGGCCCCTGGGCAGGCTCCTGTAAGGCAACGGTGAGACCACCATGTGGGCTACTGGACGCCTAGCGTCTTACTCAGTGTGCCCTTCCTGCCGCCGCTTGCAGCCGCATTGACACCCCGGGCAGTTGCATACTAGCATTAGCATGCCCTTTGCCGGAAGGTTTTTCTTAGTGTCAGCAAACAGAAATGGCTTATTTGTCCCTTGATGGACCATATTGTGGCAAAACAGTCCCACTTTCCGTTAGTGGGCCAGGAGAGCAAAGTCAGGGATTGCTTTAAAAAAAAAAAATAGTGAGGCAACAAAGAATTTCAGAGAGAACACACTGACCCCTCCTTCCTGTGTGCTTCTTTGTTTTCTGCTAATTTCTATTATTCTCAAAGGGAAGATTCAGCAGTTAGATGCTGATGCTTAAATAGAACACCCCAAGTAGAGCTACTGTCTTTCTTTCTTGCCCACTTACTGTGCTGAGTGCATTTTTTTTTTTTTGGCTGCTGTAACAGAATACCTGTTAGTGGAGAGCATATAGAAAAAGAGATTTGTCTTCTACTGTTCCAGAGGCTGTGGGGTCCAATATCTAGGAGTCCACATCTGGTGAAGGCCCTCTCACTGCCTTGTCCCCTGGAAAAGATGTCAGGGTAAAAGAACACCATGAAAGAAGAAAAGAGACTGAGGGGGAAGAGGAAATAGTGAGCGTCTCCTTACAGCAGAAACCCACCACAATACAGCTAGCTCGCTCCCACCGTGGTAGCGTTGATCCAGGCCTGACTTCGGACCCCTCATGAACTAGTCCCCTCTTGAAGGTCCCAGATCTTAACACTATTGCCCTGAACCTACAGAAGCCCATTCCAGCCACAGCAGTGGGTGAGCTTGCCTCTTCCCTGAGTCATGAGTCATAATCTGAGGCCAGGAGTCCCGTCTCTTATATGTTCCACCCACAGAATCCGGGAGAGGAAACGATTCAGAAGCACAGACAAAACATCAGTGACAAAACATCAGTGAGCGGCACTTCTTCGCCCTGCCCCCAGCGAGCAAGCAGCTGAAATGCTCACCCAGCAGGAAAACAAATGCTCAACCAAGTTACTAATTGCAGGCCAGAGCCTCTGCCAGACAACGGGGACACTCACAGTAAGCAAAATGAACAAGGGCCTTAACTACTTAGCAGAAGAAGCCCTTGAAATAGCCATGATAGTGACAACAACGATGAAGATGATGGTGATTATAACAGGAGGAACAATAATCAAATTATTCCCATTAATAAAATTGCAAATTGTGATCCACACTATGATGTACAAGGCAGGGTCCGTCAGAGCTTGTAAGGAAAGCTCTGGGCCGTGGAAGACGGGAAGGTTGCTAAGGCATTTGAAGGTCACCAAGGATTTTTGCCTAAAAAAGACTCCAGCAGCAGAGGAGCAAAGTGACTGCCCAAGGTCAAACACCAGCTTGACCACTGATGCTCTGCATGATTCTGAGTGATCTTCCCTCTCTTCAGGGCAGGAGCTATGATAATAATGGCTCCTATTCCCCAGCTAGTTGCAAGCACTAATGATTTAATGGTGGTAAAGTGCTTGGAGGGAAGTCTTGTGCATCCATGCAACAGGAGTGTTTGCTGATTACAGAACTCTTTTGAGCGGAGGGCTTAGTGACAAACTCAGACTAGCAAAGAAGAAACTGAGGAAGCAGTGTCCAGCTAGAGATAATGAGATGGGTTAACGTTCTGAAGCCAGGAGGAACATGGTGGGCCCGTGTTCTGGAGGAGGCCCATGTGCCTGGAGAGAACCGTCAGTGTTGTATGAGGACGGTCAAGGGAACAGTAGGCGCTGGGTCACCTAGCACTTTAGAGGCCTCAGTGACAATGCTCCAGTTCACTCCACATGCAAGTTTGGAGCCTCTGAAGGGCCTGAAACAGAGACAGCGTGATCAGAGTTAAGGCTTAAGAAGGTGTAACCGGATGTGACACAGAATCAAGGGTGAGAGGAGGTCGGAAATCTACAGGTGTATCTTAAGGTGTGCTGCTACACCTTCCTCATAGCTGGGCAGGAGTGAACTTGTTCTCCAGCTCCTGGATGCATGCTTAACACGAGTAACGCTGTGTTTATCCTTGGCTCTGTCCGTATTTCTCAGCTGCGAAGCTTGTGTTGGTCACATCCTCACAGGTCTAAGCTGGAGCAGCATGCACAGCGCACAGCCCACTAGTTTCCCCCTCTTTGAAATTTACAGAGCCCCCCCAAAAAAATCAAACTGTTCTGCTCCTCTGGCTCCCGAGTTCACTACAGGTCTTCCTAATCCACTGTTTTCCAGACAGCAAGGGTCTGAGGAAACAAAATGCCACTCCAGTCTAATGGGGACTTCAGACACTAGCCAGGAAGAACAGGTTTCTCCATATCCTGTGTGAGTCTCATTTAGGTCGGGGTGGGAGATAGAGAGGAGGAAAAACAACAGAACACTGAAATTCTGTAGAGGATCAAGGAGCAAGTCATTCGACTCACTTAAAGTTATTAAGTTGATATAAATATAACAGAGAGGCAAGTTGCAAGGATTTTGTGAACAAGAGACGTGGACGGAACCCCAGAACACACGTGGTTTTTTACTACGTATGAGTTGCGATCATTCCATGTTGTCCTCATGTTATAATCTTGGTTCCATTGTAATTGTCTTACAGTGTCAAATGGAGAATGTCAAATACTAAGATATTTAAATTAGACCATCCTGACCTGAGATTCAGATTTTATATAAAGTGGTAATTCATTTTCTAATATGTATCATGTTTAGTGATTGTAAATGAAATGAGGAGACTCTCAAGGGAACTCTCGGTTTTGTTGGGTCACTCTTAACACCAAGTTGTGTTTATTTAATTTGAGCATATGTTTAAGGCCCATGACCCTTTCTGGAAACTGACATGGATTGACTCACAAGTGTAAAAGTTAAAGTTCAAATTGTGTCTGAATGCTCATCGCTTTCCATCTGCCCAGTTAAGGTCAGTTTCCAAAGACGTAGATACCTCTCCAGCTTCTCCTTGGATAGGACACTAGAACCTGGCACAACTGGCGCCAAAGGTTCACCCTGAGTAATGTAATACCAAGTCAGGACAAGGAGGCATGGCTTACGGTCCAGGCTTCAGAGGGCTTGTTCTTGCCCCATGTCATGGAGAAACATGCACATGATACCCTGGGACATGGAGAAACATGCACATGACACTTTTACACATTTATTGTCATGTTTGCCATTTGTTTCACATGGCATCTAACACCAAGATATATGAAAACATATTTATGTGAAATACTTCATTAAGAAAGGTCATCATCTTGTTTCATGACTAGCAAGATGGTGACCATAATAAATAACTTATAATGGGAGATCTGAAAAGTTATCCAAAATGTAACAGTTGGTGGTGTTACTACACTGGAAACATTTTTAATTATGAACACGCAGACTTGAACTGTCTTAGACATTTGTGTGGAATAATGGGAGACCAAACTTCTTACTGCTAATTAAATTGAAAGGACTGTCTCTCTATCAATCCAAGTTCTACCTGTCTGTAAGAAGGAAAGAACAGGGATGGGATAAAGATGTAAATGACTGTACAGGACCCAAAACATCTTTCGCCCTTTACTTAACACAACAATAGAGACATTTCTACTCAGTGTAATGGGAACTTCTAAATATTTCCAGCAAGCTGCCAATGGAATTAATTGCATTGATGCATAGGGATTCTGTCCCACAAGAACCGTGCAGAGGCTAAAGACATCGGAGAAGACGGACAGTAACTATCACCTGAAGTCCTTTCCCACTTAGAGATTCTCTGATTATTTGGTCTTTTCTAAGCATCAATGAAGACAACACACGAGTCAGTGTTGGAACAAAAGATGAAAATAAACAATGGTTGAGAACCTGTTGTACAATGAGCACTCTGACAGGCAACAGGCAGGCGTGATAGCAACAGAAATCAAGATTCACAGGATGCAGCTGGATGGAAACCAGTGGAAAGATTTTTCTTTTCCTTCCTGTAAGCAGGTACGGGACTCTGATGTTCTTGGTGACTTCTGGGGCCCTTACCCTTCCGTGTTTCTCCCCTGCTTCTGCTGTTTCATGTATCACTGGCAATGCACTCATGCTTGGCCTGAGAAGCTGCCCAGGCCCGAATCCTCACATCTAGCAATTTATCCAATTTGCAGTGATGGGCACAGGGGGCACCTAGCCAAGCTGCTGTCAGCAGGAAGTGGCATCATTCATTCAGAGTAGCCTAACAACTAACTCACGGTAGGGACCAAACAGCTGACCCAATTAGCAAAGCCAGTCAATTTTCCTAACTCTGTTTCCACATGGAACATGCTGGTCTTTGGCTGGATCCCAGATTCCCAAAGACAGACTGTGAGCTAACCTTCTGCGAACAGCTGTGCTAGCTCCTGGATGACTCTGACAATCTACTCGTAGCCCTAAATCCTTAACACCTATAACCTCCAGGCCCAAAAGGATCTTTTTACTTTTGGTTACCTTTTTTTTTTTTTTTTTGCCTGTTGGCTTTTTCATGGCATTTTTTTGAATTGACATAATAATTGCATGTATTTATGCACTTATTTATGGGGTACCACATGGTAATGTCATACATTTATACAATACATAATGATTAAATCAGAGTAATTAACACTTCAATCTCCGTAAATATTTATCATCTCTTTGTGTTGGGAAGATTCAAATTCTTCTAGTTCTTCATAAAACCTATAATGAATCATTATGAATTACCATAGTCACTTTCTTGTAATATAAGACATTAAAATTTATTTCTCTACCTAATTGTTCTTTTGTTCCTGTTTTCTTACATCCATCTTGTCTCTTCCTCCTTTTCTTAGCCTCTAGTGAGCACTATTCTATTTTCTACCTTCCCATACTGATTTTTAATATCCAACATACTGCATATGATTTTTAATACAAAAATGCAAACAGAATTTTCCTGTGTGGATCTAAACAGAAAGGGGTGATGGACGTTCTAGGGAAAGTAGAATTCCTAACATATTTCAGTACTACATGGTGCATTTTGATCATAATCAGAAATTTTTGACAAAGACAAAATCGAAGAAGAAATCGAGATATAGTTTCAAACATTTTTGTTTGTTGACAAAGTAGTCTTTTAATTTTGATTTCTAACCTTCCTTATTACCAAGGAATGCAACTTTAAATAGTCCTGGATTATTCCGCATCCAGAAGCTCTGACACTTTAACCGGCATTGTTAGTTGGTCCAGTTATCAAAAGAAGTTAATGTAGTCAGCATATTACACCAGACCCCCATGGACTATGACGGGTACAAAATAAAACTAGCTGATGTCTATTGAGTTCTTACTACGTACCAAACACTGTGTTATGTATTTATAAGTATTAGTTTATCTAACCTCTGCATCATTTAGATAACATATTCTTGTCTTCTCATTTTTTAAAGGAAAGAATTGGAACAAAGAAATGTTTCATGAATTAGCAAAAACCAAAAAGCTAATGAGTGATGTGAGTCATGAAGCTAGCATATAAAACCAAGCAACGGGACTACCCACTCCATGTGTATGAATACAAACGTCACTTGTATGATGCATCAAGATGTGGTACAAGCCTCTCAGACTTTAAGTGTATCAGTCATTAAGTACCTGACTTAAGGGAGCCTGTTGCTTTGCAGATGGTTTTGCTGTGACTTTTCCCAGGCTCTGTTCTGACTCTATGTCCACGTCTGTGATAACAGACGTGTATCTAGAGAGAAGCAAGTTCTTGGGGCTGCAGTCGCTTTGAACGTTAGTGGAAACCTTCCAGGACTCCATCCAGCCTACAGGAAGTCAAAGTCTCATGTCCCCATGCCTTAACTGCTTGTAAACACTGACCGCTCTGCCACATTGCTTCCACAGATAGAGCACATTTCAGTGGGATCAGGGCTCTTTCATTTCCTCTCTGCAACTTTGGATAAATTACTTCACCTTTCTAAGTTTCATGCTTCTTCTTTGACAAGCAAAGCTGTTTCGATCATGTTACACTTTGTTCATGTCGTATAACAAACATCCCTCAAATGTCGAAGTAGCTGACTACACCAAGCATCTCCATCTCACTCTTGGACAGACAGGTAGCTAGTTTGACTGGGCTGGCTCCAGAATGAGGTAGGACTTACGTGTGCCCCATGAGTCTCTTTGCTCTGGTACCAATGGCTTTCTGAGGCATGCTTTCATTATGAGTCCAGGAGTGGAAGAAGGTGAGCAAAAATACCACATATTTAAAGCCTCTGATGTATATTTGTCCTATCACATTAGTCAATCAAGTCACAGTCACAGCCAAAGTCAGTAAAGTAGTGGCATATAATTTGTCTACAACAAACAAGAGCAAAAGTAGAGAGACAAGGAAAATCTGGCCAGAAATTTTACCAACTAGCCCAGAGAAAACGGTGCTTTCCTTCCATGGTTAGAATCACACAAGAAAAAGTGCCTTTTTTAGTGCCTGGTACTTGGTAAGTGTTCAATAAAGGTGAACCAAATAGTATTTTGATCTCAATTTGATAATAGAAAAAGAAAGGCAAAAAAGAGAAACTAACCTCATCAATAACCCAAGAAATTCGCCTTGGCTTTGATAAACTCTGTGCTTGTTAAAAAAGAAAACAGAAGTACTTTATGCTCTGATACGGTGGAGCCAATGTCTGACTTGCATCGAAACAATTGGAAATTTCTCCTTTGACACAGTTTTTGGTAGTTTCTAGCAGGCCATATTAATAAAAGAATCAGAGGTAAAGGAAAATATTTGTGGATGAAGGTGCTCATTTATGTACATTTTATAATATCAAAAATTAATTAGAATAGCAAAACAAGGAATGCAAACTCTTCTATCTCTATAGGGGTGCTCCTTTATTATTTTGGGAGTCATAAGGAATAACTATCCTGTATATGTAGATAGGTTTGGTGCTGGCACCTACCACCTAATTGATTACAGTTTAAATCTATACAAAGGAGTATTATAAAATTCATCTTTATTCAAGGACACTAAGGAGGCAGGAGAACATACCCAATATAATGCTACATGAAAAAAAGTAAAATAGGAATGTAGAACCACGCAACAGAATTCCAAATTTGTAAACTGTTTAGATGCATATTGTTAATAAATGATTAGATAAAAAAACTTTAAAACATTAACACTGAGTAGATACAGATAATGTAGTCTGAGTACTACTCGTTTTCTTATTCATTTCCTTTGGCTGGAAAAAAATTAGAATGTTTTTAATCTGCTAATCAGGTCCTTGGGTTGTTCCAACAAGAGTTTCCCAATGAAATCGAGCTAAGAGCCCTTGTATCTCAAAAGCGACAGTTCCCTGGCCGCATGAGCAATGGCCTCAACTCACTGCCATTTTCTCTTCACTCTAATTATAAATAATCCACATGAACGGCAATCTCCTCCACTGTTGAAACAGCAGTTCTATCAGAAAGGCACCACTGGCCTATTAGTGATGCTGATGGGCTTTATATTAAAGGGGATGGGTGAGATTTCATTTATTTTCTATGTCTTGAAAATAGTCCTTGGAGAGGAATCCAGCTAACCCTGTTCTCAGGGTCCTTGGGAAATAAAGTGAAGGCATTTGAGGATGGAGAAGTAGAGTTCTCTATGGGGTGCTCCATTATTATTTTGGGAGTCACCAGGAATAACTATCCTGTATATGTAGGCTGGTTTGGTGCTGGCACCAATCACCTGATTCTTTGGGAGGCCTATTCGACTTAGAAGAATAGCTTATAACACAGAAACATAGAAGGACAATTGATCCTAAATGACCTTAGGAATCAGGTTTGTTGAATTCCTTCAGGTCAGGAAGGTGGGGAGGATGTTTAGGGCCTCAGGTCACTTCTGGTTCTCCTCCTCCTCATCCTCTTCCTTCTGCTACCTCTTCCTCTTCCTTTTCCTCCTCTTCTTCCTCTTCTTTTGTTACTGAGGTTTGAACCCAGAGCTTTCACCCTGAGCTACATTCCTAGCACATTTTTAAAAAAATTCAGCCAGTGCCTCACCAATTTGCCTAGGCTGGGCTTGAACTTGTGATCTTCCTGACTGCCCCCAAGAATTCTGGGATTGCAGGCCTGTACCACTGGGTCCAACTTGACTTCTTTCCAGAGAGGAAGATATTCCTGCCCTGCTCTCCAATTGCCATTAGGCAGATATTCTTCTTTCTTCTTAGGATTTAACTCACCCATAGGCCCTGCAGGAACCTAGCATCACACAGATGATTTCTTGGCAAAGTGTCCCAGTATTCTTTCTTCTACTGCTAGTTTTCTTACAGCCTAAGTCAGGTGATTTGTCCCAGCACCAAACCTATTTACATATACTGGATGGTCATTCTTTATAACTCCCCAAATGATCTGAACAAATCAACTCAAGTCCCTTTTCTGCACAGAGACTTTTTTTGGCACTTTTCTACCTGGAGTGCATTTTTAGTTCTAAGCTATAAACCCTGAAAAAATTGGCTTCACAATGAAAAAGGTGGCATGTTCTCAGCCGCAGAATCTCAGATCATCAACAGCCTTAGGCTACCAAAGATATTTATTATTATTTTCTCAAATGGCCTGTATTTAATATCTGCCACTTTCCTTTTCTTTTTTGCTTACAAATGCTGAGAACGTGTAGTTTTGATTGGAAACTTTCCAGACTTGTCGTGAAGGCTTTTCCAGGATGACAAGTGCTTAGAGACTAAGTCATGCAACCAAAGCTCTGCACTGAGCTTCTCGTTGGAGGGGACTGGCCACACCACTTCCTACAGGTCTGCGTGTGATGTGTCTTAACTGTGTGCTCGGCTCTCAGACAATACTCTCAAAAATAGCTCAGTGGAGCACAGCAGAAGTCTCGGGCAAGTCCAAAGGATTGAATCCCCAAGACATCTGCACAAATAGCTTTGCCTATTTGCTGCCTGGTGTGTTTTTCAGTTGTTAATGTGAATAAAGGTGCATCCTGGCTCCTGAAATCTACTTACTTGGAGAAGTCTTCCTCTCTTGGGAAGTTATCTACGGGATTGTCTGGGATCATCTCGGAAACCTCACTGTTTACAATGTATTCATTCAAGTACTTTCTAAGTCCTCCCCACCAAAACCCAAGAAACTCACAGGACTGGCAGTAGTCACCCTATCGCCTCCACCTACTCCCTGTGCCCATCTGTCCTCCAAAAGGTAGTCTTTCCAAAGCGTAAGAATCTCTTCCAGAAAGCCTTGGGCAGGCTTTTTGTGTTCCTAGCCTCTGCTCACTGTGTACATTCCATATCCTATGTCCTCCATCAACGGGGAGGATGAGCCCTCCAAGTCTTTCCTCAGAGGATTTCTTCCTTTTGTCCAGTGCTAACATTCCATCCAGAGCTGGGTCAAGCCCAGCCCTGCAAGAGGAAGTCAAGAGCCCTGACCCCTGAGTGCCCCTGCTGGATGGCAGGTACACAGGAGCTCACTCTGCCTTCTCCACCTGACTGTATCTTAGAAACAGTAATAGACCCTATCATAGAAACTAAGTGGTTATTTAGGAAAGGCTTGTGTGTGCTCTTCTGGAAAAACTGATTTGGAATATAATTGATTTGTGAAAGGAGTGGCTTGTCTTGTGGATTTGCTTGAATCCCATTAGACCCAAACAACAGTGACTGGGGATCCAGGCACAGGTCACTTGCCCCCCTTTTGCCCTACCTCTGGCTCAGATGCCCCCTTGGAAGACAAGACAGATTTTGTGTAAACCCACCCACACACCTTAATGTGTCTGAGTCAGCAGCAGGGAAGAGAGGTGGGGTTAGATCTGTCAACGCTTTCCTGAAAGCCAGCATAATCATCCATTGGCTCCTCCCACAATTATAGCCCGACTTTTGCATTACACGTGCCAGGATCTTCTTGACCTAGAGACTTATCTAAGACATGCTCCTAGGGGTCCCAGACAGCATGTGGCAGGCTGGCATCTTTGGTGTCTCCTCTCTCACCTTCCCTAGAGCAGAGTTTGGCCTTCTGGTTATCTTGAGCTATAAGAACCCAGGCCTCTTGCTGCTTCTCTCAGATTCTTACAAGGGCTGAGAAAAGCGTAATATCTAATTTCGAAGTCCCCACTGGCATGCCTGAAGACCTAGCCATTCTAGTAGCTTATTGTGGTTTGGATATGCAGTGTTCCCTAAAAGCCTCTTGTACCTGTGAGTACTGTGTACTGGTGGAAGGTGGGACCTGGCTGGAAGGGGCAGATGCTTGGGGCTTGACCAGGATGGGTGTGTGCTGGTTCTGCCCTTCCTTGTAGACGAAGCTGTGTTCTGCCTTGCTGTGATCTCTGTCTCTGGAGCATGGGCTACGGGTCTGGCTCCACCTCCAGCCCTACCATATGATCTTTCCATTTCCAGCCGCCCACCCATGAATAAACTATGACCTTCTGAAACTGGGAGCTAAAATAAATCTTCCTTCCCTAAAGTTGTGGATGCCAGGTATTCTGCCCCAGCAATGAAAACATAACTAAGACATAGTTCTTAACATTTTTCTTTTCAGATTTTGTGTAGAGGTTCATAGCTTTTCCAAGCCCTCTTTGCCCTCAGTTGACTTCCAGCCAAATTACAAAATTGGCCACATTTGTCTCTTATCTCCTAGAACTCTGCTTTAAACATAGTCTCCAACTTGCTCCAGGTCTCAGGGAAAATCAGGTGCCACTAGAGCTCAGTGTGAAGCTTGGTCGAGTCTTGGTTGTCAGAGCCAGGGTGGTGGGTGCGGGCTGTCCCAGTGGGCAGGCAGCTGCTGTATTCTGTACGCACTTCAAGTCCACACTGGGATAACTTCGCTTTCCTTGCACCTGAATCCTCTTTTTGCTTCTTGCAGCTTTCTCCTGCGTCTCCTCAATGTGAAGTACGCAGCAATCCAGCAGTGGCGGAGTCCGAGTGAGGTCGCAGTCCTCCATAAAGACTCTGAGCCCAGCATCTGGAGGTTTGGGGTCCTGTGTGAGCTGAGATACGGTTCCTAGCAGGATAAAAGCTCGCAGCTGGCCAAAGTTTGATTCATGGCCAACTCTATTAGAGCAACATAATTTATTCTCAGACGTTGTGTAATTTCTGTTCATAAAACAGGCACCAGTTCAGGGCTACCCTACCTTCACATGCATGGGCTTTTGAATGAACTTAAAATTCCCTGGAGTTTACCTTGTATTCCGGTGACCTTTTCTTTAAGAAATTGTGTATAAATAAAGTTCAACCCCCCTTTGGAGCAATCTCTCACCGCCTCTGCAGCGAAGATTGTAATTATTTCCCTTAAAGTGGCAGGGAGCACTAGAACCGAGCCTGACAGCCACCTCTAGCCTGACGATTTTAACACCTGTGAAGTGGGACCTTTGACACGAATATGTATGTTAGAGACCTATATTTAAATGAAATGGAGGTAATGTTGAAGGTAAACAGGAGTGTGATAGAATTCTCTCTCACCCTACAGCTATTCTTTAATATTAAATTATTAATTTAAACTCAACTGAATTGAATTTCTTGATACTGTGTTTATATTTTCATTATTATCATATTCAGATGTCTTCAAGGGTCAAAAGGAAGTGAAATAAGTGTAGCTACTGGACTATGTGAACAGGAAACAGTGTGGTCAAGCCAGTAGTGCAGGCTTAAGGCATTCACAGTCTTTTCCCTTTCTCCTTTCTCTTCCTTCTTTTCCCTCTTTTTCCTCCCTCTCTCCCTCCCTTCATCCGTTCCTCTCTCTCTCTCTCTCTCTCTCTCTCTCTCTCTCTCTCTCTCTCCCTCTCTCTCTCTCTCTCTCTCCAATGCCAAGAGGCTGGGTTCAGCCAGTCAGTACTTTGTAACTACATCTATACAATGAATTCCCTGTTAGTGCTTCTATTTTATCAATCTTATATACTTTGAGAATTTGTTTGTCTTCTTGGTTTTTCTCTGAATCCAAATAAGGCCCTACTGCTTCTAGGCAGGTCAAAGTTACATATTTGAGATTTTTAATGAGATGGATTTCAATCCAGGAAGTCTGACAAAGTAAAAACAAAAATATATAGGTGCCATTTGTTGTAGATGTTAAAAATAAGTATTGGATGCAGAACAAAAGTATATCAAAACCTTTCCGTGGAGAGAGGCTGCAGTGGACTCAGATACACGCGGGTCAACGCGTCTTCTGTGAAGGCAAGTGCATAACTTGGCTCTTTGAAGATTGTAATATTTTCCAAGCTAACACGGTCCTGCTCTGTTATTTTCCTGCTCACCCTGGAACCCATAGGGACTCCACAGACAGCAGAGAAGGCTCAGGGTCAGTGGTCCACATATTTCATAGGCTCTTCCCTTGAGGGAATTGGCTTCTCAGTTAACCACATTTTTTGTTCCTCCATTGCTACAAGAATGACTAGGAAGACTGAAGTTTTCTTACTTTTCTTCAGAACAACTTCTCTTGAGATCAATTAGGAAGTAAGCTTCAATATTGTGTAACTTTTTCAACTGTTTCCTACTCCATGACCCCCTCAAATACAACAAAGTCCAATATAGGGGGATTACTCAGAGCTTTTATCTCACCTCCTCTCTCTTGGTCCTGTTGGTCCCAGAGGGTTGTGGCACTACACAAACAGATGGCAGCAGAGAATGGTTCAGAGAAGCAGGCATCAGCAGGGCTGCACTCTGTTTCTCTACTTTTCTGCCTGTATGACCATCCCTTTCTCCCAAGGGCCCCCTGCCTAAACACGAAGGTACAGGTGGACAGTACAAACGTTGTGTCCTTTGTCAGCAGCTCCACCCAAAATATCTAAAAGCTGATTAGTCCAAATGACTCAAATGCTCACCACAGGATGAACCATTATGCCCAGAAATAGGGTGGATTCATATAAAAGGGCCCACTAGGATTGTGCCCCCAAAGGGTGAGGCCTTATGATCAGGAGCACAGTGTGAAGAATCGTTTTCCAAGAATGACCAAAGATTAACATCTAAGCTCACATCTATCCATGCTTCTCTGCTCATATCCTAGGAACACAAGAGCTGCGGGATTGGAAAAGGACCAAAGTGGGCCATTTTTTTTCCCCAGAGGCCAGTATTGCCTACATGACAGTGTCTGTTCTGCAGATTATGAATGGCACAAGCACAACTTCTGATGGGACAGCATTTCCCACCACACCCCATCGAGGGTCAACATTGACACAGATGAATTGTAGAGTGGTTTTCCAAAGACTACAGTGCCTGCTAGCAGGCAATCTTGGATTGAGCTGAGCCAGTACCCACTCAGTTAGGCTGGGAAGGAAAGAGAGGAGGACTTCAGGTAGGCAGGCTGTACCTGACAAGTGGATGGGAGCACAGACGCATTATTAAAGGACAGTGGGTGAACGAGTTGATTAGGTGGGTGGGAGAAAACGGTGCTTTGGGTGACTGTGGGAGGTCAGCAGCCATCTCCCTATTATATGTATACGTGCATGCATACACTCTCCACCTTCACGGGGAGGAAATGTCACCCTGACTTGGTAACTAAAATCCCAGGAGTACGAACGCTGCCTTCACTCTGAGGAACACAGCCTCTGACTCCATTCTTTCGCAGACATTCCCATGCCTTCCAGAATGTATCACATACCTGCTTAACATTTTGCAAGGATGGCTGTCAGAGAGAGACGCTAAAGCCTGCTGGGGGCTCCCTCACAGGAAAGAGAAAAAAAAACAGAACCCAAGCCTTGCAACAGAGCTCCCACTGATGGAGTTCTCTCCTCCTGCTATGACCGAGTATTTAGTCACAGGGGAAATGGCTGAGCAGACACAATCCCAGCAAGGCCACGCAGTACTCAACAAACAAGCACTGAGGCAGGCTGATGGCTTCAGCTCCGTCACCCCCAGACCTTTGCAGGCCTCAGAAGAGAGGCAGACTGGATTGCTTTTGTGCCAATCTGTAACCACAAAGCACACATTTGCTTTTATTATGCTGGATACCAGCCTGGCCCTGAAGTCCGCTGCTTGCACAGACAACATTCATTCATTCAGACACAAATGAGATCAATTCTTATCCAACTCACAGGTCAATAGGATTTGGGGAAGCCACAGAGTCCTAGAGATTACATTATTTTAAAGACTGCAGAGTTAAATACAACGAAGTCCAAAATAGCGGGGATTACTCAGCTGTCACACGGATGTCTGCCTCTGGGGAAAGAACAAAAGGTCCCCTCCCCACTGTTGTGGCATTGCGCCTGGCTATCCTCAGCTCTTTCGGTGTTTTGCTTCCCAGCTGCCCAATTCTCTGTAGTTCATCTCTCTGGGGGAACCCCAGGGCTTGTAGCTTAGCATCCTCAGTTCTCCTCGGGTTTAGCACACAGGTGGGGTTCCATATGGATATAGGGGGCTGACTGTAATCGCTGAAAAGACTGGAAGGGAGACAGAAATACTAGTTGCAGTTTAGCTCCTATATTTCTATCTTTCCTACTGATCCAATTCAAGAAAGGGACAGAGGAGGGAGGCAATATGTCCCAAAAGGAGAGTCAGTGGCAAATGACCCTTCCTGACGTGCTGCTCGTACCTGGAAAAGAAAGAAGACCCTAGCTTTATTTTCTTGACTGCCCTGAGCATGAGCATGGAGCCTGTCCCTCCAAAAAGACCTTGTTGCCCCCATTGGCCACAAGCACACACTGCTCCAGCTGAAATTCCGCTGGCTCCCTCTTATCTCCCGGGTCTCCCCCAAGGACCTCGCTTCCTTGTGCTCCTGTGGGCACAGAAGCAGGAACTAGCATTATCTTATTCATAAGTGTAGAGAAGGTTGATTCATCCTGTTCTGAAAAGCAAGTGCACAGATGGAGTAAGTTTAAGATGGAAAATTCCACATCAAACAAATTGCGCTGATGTTAGCACTGGAAGTCACCTCCAGGGAGTAGGGTCAGAAAGTCCCGAAGGAAGTGGCTACTTTGAAGCGAGACAACTGGCATTTCAAAGCAATCGATGATTCTGTCTTCCCAGAGACAGGCTGGGGATATGAAGGAAGCTGAAGCTGTCCCTTTCACTGTTCTTTCTGTACCTGGGCATGGGACGGAAACCCTCCGGGCAACTGCCCCACTCAGCGTGTTCTGCTGATCTACCAAGTTGAACGTCAATCATCAGCAGAGCTCTTCCTCCTCCTTTGAATTTCATTTCATTAGCCACACGTCTTTCCCACATTAGAACAGCCTCTGGTGCATTTGCTTTGAAAGCAAATGAGCTTCCATCCCATCCCCCATGTCCTCTCAGTTGAGACTTTCCTTCCAAGGGCACAGGACAACATCAAAGTGACTAAATCAAGCTTCACGGATCTCGATGCAGTCAGAGTGTGAGTGCTTTCTTGTGAATTCTTAGAACCATCTCTAAGGAACTCAGGTTTATTATGGTTTTATACCCATGAACAACGTCTGGGCTCCATTGTTCTCAGAAACATGCCAAAACAGATGAGGAAAATTTGAGCAAGGAAACCCCAGGTTGTCCTCATGGTTAAATCCCTCTCAAATCTACCTGGACTGACCATCTCTTCTATCCACTTGATTCTGGAAACAGTGCGATTCTCCAGGCCTCTCGATTTTTGTTAACAAGACTTTCTGCCTCAGTCTGACTCTCTCCTCCTAAAGAGACTGTGGCTTTGTTCAGAGACGACTTTAGTCACTTCACTGTCTACATCGAGGGTCCTGAACCCCTCTTCCCCAGACTCCTACAAGCTCCTGCACGGCCTTGGAAGGACCAGGTAACCAGGAAGGATGAAATGCCAGCAGAAGGGGAACTCAGAGTGAAGCTCCACCTACGGTCAGGGAAGGCCTGCCTTTTAGGTTCAAATGCACAGCGGGTGGAGCTCAGAACCCCTCTCTCCTCTTGCTGCTGTTCTCCCTTTCAAAGCTAATTTCCAACAACCTACTGCACGCGAAGTATGCCCCTCCCCGCCTCTTCTCCATCCTTGGGAGAAGGGTCTTCAACTAAACTGGTCCCTGGTGTTAAAAGGTTGGGACCACTGGTCTATATCACTGTTTGGCACACGTTGCTGAATGAGAGAAAAATTGGATGAATCTGAAAGAGCACAAATAAATAAATGAAAAAAGAACTAATTGAGGAAACGAGGCTCATATTGTCCTATTCACTTTGAACCTACATAGAAACGTCTCTGGACATCCATACAGGTGCACAAGGTCGTTGCATGTAAGAGGCTTGAAATTCAGGAGAAAAGGGCCCAAGAGAAGGCCTCATCTTTTAGTCATTGTTTAATGAAGTTTTTTCAGATTCTATGTCAAGTGTTCAAAGACATCTCAGGACAGGGCCAGGAGGGTAACTCAATGGTGCAGCAAGTATCTAACATGTAAGAAATCCTGAGTTCAATCCCTAGCACCAAGAAAAAGCAGCACCTCAGATGGATACTCTGGCCTCCCTGCCTCTCTGCTTTCCTTCTTTTAAGACATAGTTGAGTGCCTACGGTTCATCTGGGTCTAGTGTTGGGTGTCGGTTATTCAGTTATAAGGACCAAACAATCAGGAGTCAAGTCCCTTCTCTTGGAAGGCCTCCCAGCCAGAGGGAGGCCTGAGATCAACGTGCCTACACACCATACTCACAGATCTCTAGAACCACATTTTTAAATGTTACGACAAGAAAGATTAGAGAGCTTGAGAAAGAAAAAGTAGAAAAATGATGTAATCCAGTCTGAGGAGGAAGAGAAGGGTTCCTCAAGGCAAGTGGTGTGTGAGGGGTGAGGGAAGGGCAGCCAAGCATCTTAAGGCCTCAGATCATGTCAGGAAGAGAGATGGACCACTTTCCTTCAGTGCTGCCTAGATCTAACAGGATCATACTTCTGTTGTCCACCAGGTGGTGGAGTAGGATCACTTATTGCTTAAAACCAGCACTGCTACCTTACGGCTGTGATTTGTACATTAATGAAGGATTTAAAATTAAATGGTTTGAAGAACTCCTCCAGACAGGAGGCCAGGGCTGTCACATGCTAAATCTAAACAGTCTTCTCCTGGCAGCCAGGGAGGTGATTGGCTCAGGCTCCCATAACAACATCTGGGGATGTGCGTGCCGAAGACTCACCCTCTTGGGTTGTCTTGTTTCGTTTTTCTAGTTTTGTTTTACATTGCTCAGTTTTGAATTCAAAGCCTGTCACTGAGCTACACTCCCACCCCCACCTTCTCACTTTTTTAATCACCTCCAGATTACTTAGAATACTTGATGCAATCTAAACACTGTGCAAATCGTTTGTCACACTGCAGTGTAAAAGTCTATATATGTTTAGTACGGACACAACTTTTTTGGAATTTTTTTTCTGTAGTTGTTTGAATGCACACATGTGGAACCTGCAGATGCGGAAGGTAGACTGGCAGCTGAAAAGGTAAGGCTAGAAGTCCAGAGAAAGAGCCACGGTCCACGTCAACTCAGCATCTCTTGTGTTTGCTACAGCATGTATCTTAACCCCCAACAATCGGACTCCACAGGTGTGAAAGAAGAGTTTCGAGCCAGGGTTGTCTCTGAGACCATGGAGATGAAGGAGAGGAGGCTGGTCTGGCGGGCTTGAGAGATTTCTATGAAACAAAACTCGAGGCATTAGAGATCAACAGTGTAGCCCACTGTTTCAACTACTATTCAGAGCATGACTGACCCGTGTCCTTTTACTCTCTCTTTTTCGCTTCAGTCTCACCCTACCCCCATTGTACTCTTCCCTCAAGCGAAAACAGAGTGGGAGACTGCTGCTCCGGGGTCCTAAAATTCAAATCTAGGTTTTGCCAGGGACTCCTTGTGGACCTGTCAGGAAAGTAACCCTAGAAGGGTATCCAGCTTCCCCGTGAAGGCACTAGGGAAAAGAACTTCCATGCAGGTTGTGAGCTGCAGGGGAAACAGCCCCGATTAATACTTCCCAGACTTGCAAGGAGCCCGAGGGTCCATTCCTCAGGCTTCCTCCAGATTCAGTGCTACAGTGGCTAGCGATCTTGAGCCAATGTTTTCTGGGTAGAAGAGCAGTCCTAATTCAAAATGGAAGTAATATGGAGAACAGCCTATCTTCTGTGGAGAGTTTCACCGTTTGCAGTGTCCCCCAGTAACTTGGCTACCAGTCACACTACCCATTTAACTCACAAATACCTTTTGGATGACAGGCTGGCTAATTTCATGTACAAGAATGGATTAATTCACACCTGGAGCATTTGAGGTCAGTTTTGGAGAGGCATTTTTTACAAAAGTGTTTGCTCCCTCACTGTAAAACACAATCTACAGCGCGCTGCTTGGCGCAGCCATCTGAACTGAGTGGCTTTGACCCAAAGGCGTCCTGGAGGAGCTGTTGCCTGGTCTTCGTGGTCCAGATATCTCCATCCATCCCGTGAGGAGATCTCACAGGTACTGACTGGGGTGGCCTCGCCAGCAGAGGAAAGGGTCAACAAGGCAAAGAGCATGCTGGAAAGACTCTCGACACACGGGGGGGGGGGGGTATCCAGTGGATGCATGCTGCAGCCCACTGTACACAGGAAGATGCTGGCTGCAGGAGGCTGGAGGCAAGTTTCCTTTCCACAAGAAAGCGAGAGATCATGCTGAAGATGAATGAAAGGCATAGAGCAAACTTGAAAATGGAAGTCATCTCTCTGTGTCCCCTCTCCCTTCTAGTTCTTACTATAAAAGACCCTCACACACCTATACATAAGGAGATGCTGTTTTGAGGCAAATGGATTCCTTCATCACCTCAGGACTGGCTTTGGATAAATCTTTTTTTTTTTTACCATAGTAAATGATCTCTCTTGATTTGCTGAATGAACCTGAGCAGATGGACAGACCTAAGTGGCCAGTAGCATTTGCACCTGGCAACAGTAAGGAAAAAAAATGAACAAAGTCCCAATATAGGGTCACAAAAGCCAACAACTTCTTTCCCAAGTGGTAGAGACTGAATTCATAATATCGTGGAAAAATACCCCCAGCAAGAAAACCCTCCCACAAAAAAAGAAACTGAAATATCTTGGTTAAGGATAATGGTATAAACTCACAGGGTCTGAGACGCAGGGCAGTAACAGATTTGAGAGATCAGAAGTCGCCAGGAATTTGTCTGCAATGCTGTCTCTCTACTTTCCGCAAAGTTTGCTCCACGAAGATCTCCACCCTACAACTGTGTCAGGATGAGAGTTGGACATACCATCAATCTGTACTTTGTGGAGACTGGTTGGAAGTCACCAGGCTATTGCTACTCTGTCTAGGCTAAGACGCCCTCAGTTAAGAGATTGTGATGCCTAACTACAGAAAGCAAATGCCAAGTCCAGAGGCAGAACTTCTGGCTTTTACCAGTCAAGTTAGATTGTAGGAAACAGAAACCATTCTAACTATTTTAAGTAGAAACCCATATGTACTGAAAATTCACTGATTAAAAAATTTCTAGGAGCACTTGAAAGACAGGCATTGCATGACTGAGACATGATCTCAGAACTGGCCCCCACAAGGGAGTTATTCCAACGTTGGCCATAACAGGAAGTGAGTAGGAGATATCAGAGCAGGGCAGATGCGGAAATCAGTGGCGTCCCTGTCCACAGTACTAATCCAGATTCCACTAACCTGGCAATGATGTGGGAACCAAGAAGCACACTGACATGTGCTATGATGGCACTAGCCAATTAGACCCTTATCTCTACTGCCATTTAACTTGATGCAAGTCAAATCTCGCCAGAAAGCACCTGGTTGGCAGAGCCTTGGTCACACATGGGGCCCTGATCATAAGCAATATTGAAAATGGAGCATTTGCTCCTCCATCCTTTTCTCCTGTGTCAAAGTGACACCCATTAGAAAGAGGCCAGAACAGGTGTTGGATAAACCAATACGCTGTACCTCCCATGGGCACCTGGTATCTCATAACTCTCAGTGTTAAAAATGAAAGAAAATTCACCCCATATGAGAATTAGCGAAGAATATAGGAAATTCACTGCTTTGTATAACTGAAAACCTGGCAAGCATGTTATCTTCAAGTGTGATTTGGTCTAGTAACTCAAAACAAAGCAAAACAACAGCACAACTTCAGTGAAACCCCGTCTTTTTGGGCTTTGCCTCCCTCTCTGGTGTTTTATTCTTAGGATCCACTTTGCGGTTAAATGACTTCACAACACATTATCCTCCCAACCTCCGTTCATCAAACGCAAGCGGAAGTAACTGCTACTCTCAGTAGCTTCTCTATTAGTCCTGGGTGCCATTTTCCTTGGGCCAGTTGGATCACAATATGTGTCATGAGTGAATCCCCATCTCTGGGGTATTTGAAAGGTTTATTGTCCAGGCTTGGGCCACAGAAGCAGAAAGTCATGGAAAACAGAACACAATACAATAGGAAAGATCAGTTGTTTACTTCCCGATGGATCCTGGGCAAGTCCTGCCACCTCTCTGATTCTCTGTTGCCTTTTAAATACAATGTGCGAGTCCAACAGTCTCAAAGTTTCCTCGCAGACCTGACTTGCAGATCTGCAGCCATTCCCCACTAATCCCACCATATTGCCTTTACCATTTCTTTAAAAATTCAGAGATCCTCATTATTTCATCTTTCCTCTGAGCACGGAGGCTCTTGAAGCACAGCCTCTTTGGCAGTTCCAATCTGTTTTTGACTTGCTCTCTCACTGCTCTCCGCTTCGCATTTGTTTTGCTTTGTGTTACTCTTAATCACACCTACCAAAGCAACATCACCAGAAGGTCTCATCAGCAAATGGATTGGGATCGATAAGAAAGTTAAATGACGACACAGGTGACTGACCTCCACAGAGTTCCAGGACACATCTCACTCCCTGAAGGAAAACAACTTGAGTTCCATTTATAACTACTTAATTCTGAAACACACACTACTCACCATTAATTAATTGCCAACTGCATACCAAGCAATGTGACGAATGCTTTACATGCATTATATTTAATCTTCAAGAGAACTCTCAAGGGCATACATGCATTATTGTTCCTATTTAAAGAATAAGCCTCGAGGATGAGACATTATTAAACAAGTGGCTATTGAGTACTGACTACCTGCCAATCACTACTGGATAATGAAGGTGAGTGCAAAAGAACCTGAGACCCAGTTCCTACTTCCTCAGAAACAACCTGGAGAGACAGTCGTAGATGACAAAGACAGGGATGATCTACGACAGCCTATATCAAAAGCTCTGAATGCAAATGCCTGGCACTTTCACACGTGAGACTCTGGGAGCACGTCCCAGAGGAAGTGTGACATGAACGGGAGCTCAGAGCCTCTCTTGCAAATAACATCATGGGGTTCAACACAGTTCATAAAAAAGTGATCATTTTCCCTGTAATGTGATGATTGTATCCAGAAGAGAATAGAATGGGGCATTAGCTTCTCACAGAAGCCCATTCTGGAAATCCCCCTTTGTGCAGTCCCTAATGGCCATCTATCCTGTTCTTAAAAGACCTTGCACGATTTGTTCCTGCTGCAGAGCTCTGGGTCAGCAACTTTTTCACATTATATTTAGAAAAAGTAATAAAATGGTTCTCCCTGCAGGCTCTGCCAACTGGATGGTGTTATTTCAAATTAAAAAACAAAGGCAAAAATGAAACAAGAAAGGAGAACAAATTACACACTCGTGGAAAGGAAGGCACACAAATCATTCATGAGGTGACGGCTCGCAGCCACTCACACCCCCCCGATCAAGGTGAGGGATTCCTGGCTGTGGTCCCAGCAACTTAGTGCAGGGCCTACAGAGTTGTAAACACCCACTTTCAAACTCTGATCCAATACTTAGCTGTTCTGTATTTAATTTCTATCTACCTCTTGAACTCACTTTCAAAGAAAAAAATATAATAACTGTCTTGCTATGGTAAGATGAATGCACTAATGTATATGAGGTATTTTTATACTGCTTGGCACACAGTAGGGACTGGGGTAAATGGCAGAAATTGTGATCGTTGTAGATCACTTCTCTTGCTAATTGATTTTGTTGGACTTACCCCTATTCAATAAAACATCAGTCTCCTGTCTCAATCTAAACACAAAGAAGAAACGAGCAAGACCCAACACTCAACTCGGAGGGCTCTTTGGTCAATGGCAAATTTGGACTGGCTTTCTTTCTTGATGAAAACTATTCAAAATACATATTTGGAACAACCAAAGTTCTATCTCATACATAAACTACACTTGCCTGACTCATATCAACTATAACTAGGCTGGAGTATAACAGGAAATTAATTTCTACAAAAGGTTTTAAGTAATGAGGGCTAAACAAGCTCAAATTTCCTTGACAATGGGGACAGGTTCTATGAGAGGCCTTCTCAAAAGCACATTGGAAATATGATTCTGTCTGCTACTTGCCCGATCTCCTAGCTTGAAGGCTAAAGTATTATGGAACTTTAGGAAATGTGGACTCCTGGCTACTTTAATTCTTTACAATTCAAATGTACAAAAGGATATAAATATATTTTCCTTCAACATGATCTTTGTGGAAATGATTATCCTAATTTCAGATAAGTTTAATCAAAAAATGTTCTATTTCTCGGAGTTGTGTCTACAGATGTAATTCATATGACTTTTAAACATGTGTTTTGGGTAGAAAGGGTTTGTCCACACTGATGCCTGCAGAGCTATCAGCTTCTCACTAATCTGTCATCACACATACTTTTAGAATATTCAAAGTTCAGATAATAAGACCGTTTTAAAGCACATGCTATACCAGATTCCAGTTTTGAGTTTTGAGATGTTATCATATCTGTTTACTCATATACTATAAGGAAAGGCCATGACTTCCCTGTCCAGGCAGTGACTTCTTTAGAGACTTGGGTTGTAGGAAATAGATTATTGGCACATCAGGACTGTGAGGAATTAGGGCATATATCTAGTCCTGGGGTTTTAAAGAACAGCATGTCTGCGCTCTCTTGGGCTCTACGGGACCCTGCTCTCTCTCAGCGGTATCCTAAGCTACGGAGACTGGAATGTCTGCCAGTCCTGAGTTGAGGTGACTGTTGTGTGCACACTTCTGGATTGCCAGAAACTACTGTTTCTGCCTAACTCAAGCTTTGAGAGACTACCATGAGTGACAACTTCTTCTAGATTAGTGTTTTCTTGGTTTTGTAGATGTCTAATACCGAGGAGTATATGAAAATCCTGAGTTTTCATTGTGTTCATTTAGAGATTCATCTAAGTGCCCCCTGATTTTTAGATTTCTCCTGCTTTCTGGATCTCCCGTTTCCTGTTCTAGTAGGTAAGTGGTTAATAATCCTACTTTAGAAATCTTTAGAATGTCTATATATCTTCCCTTTACCTCTCTTCAACACTCACAAACTCATCCCAGAGTAGACAAGGGTAGTGAGTGCAAAAATTAATATGAACAGAAAAAGCACAAGAAAAATGAGAGAAAATTGATATTAGTCTAGTTAGAGATACCTGAATTTATTTTTTCTAATGACTGCCTCTAGAAAAAATGGGGGGTGGGAGCTTTCTAGATTTTTCCCTAGAAGTTCCAGAGAATTTCTAAAAGGAGAAAGAATGACCTCATCGCAAACAACTCAGGTCATAGTTTCCCCCTTGGAAGAATGGTCTTTTATCTGCTTTGGTATCTTCCCCAGATTCTGAGGCATTCCAAGGGGGATGACCTATATGGGGGAAGTTCTATGTGGGGAGAGAAGAGTCATACTGAAGGAATAACAAATCGGAGATCAGTCAAGGAGGGGCACATTGTGGGAACAGGCAAAGTGGATTTGCCCTTATATAAGACCACAACCTCAAGAAAATTCAATCAGAGAAAGGCCAGTTATGGGACAGCCAATCTGAGATGAAGGCCAATCACAGGAAAGAGAAGACCCCGGCCCCTTATAGATGAAGCCAAATGTAGAATATGCAGCAGAACCAATCACAGAAAAGAATTAAAGAGACAGAGAAAGGAATCGATTGCCGTAAAGGGCCACACCATAGGCTTTTACGTCTGCTTAATTTGCATTTTCCCCAGTCTACTATTAATCCTGATTTAAGGAGAAATGTAATCTATTAGGTAGCAAAACAAAAAGATACAGGAATCTGAGAGGAGGTAAGATTTAAAGGAGGTATTCTGCGGAAGAGACAGAGCAGCAAAACCCAAGGTTTGCAGGAGTGGAGGACAGTGAAGAGGGACAGGCAGGCTGACAGGGCCACTAGATGGGAGCCATCATTTATTTACTTTTCCAATTTCTCCTAAAATAGAGAAAATTCAGGGGCCCTGCAAGATGGCTTAAGGCCATTTCCAAGAGATTATCCTGGTAAGACTGATGGATTGGTAAAGTCAAGTGTTGCTGGAAGATTACTCCTAACACCAAATAACTGAAAACAACCTTGATGCCTTCCTTTGGAGATTACTGAAATAGATTATAGTACAATGGGATATTCTGCAGCCTTTCAAAAGAATGCAAAGTAAAAGGTAAACAACATATCACATAAAACTCTTTTTGTGAAAGAAAAAAAAGTAATTTTAAAATGACATACAGAGTGCCGCAAGTAAGACTGCGCCTCTTTGGCACCACAGCTACAGCGCTTCTCACCTGCCTCCTGTGCAGCCCCTGCCAGGGCTCACCACCTTCCCCCATCCCACCACAAGTCTTTGTCCAAACAACTGCCAGAGGGATCTTTTGTAGAACATCAATTGCATTATCTCATCCCTATACTTATATCTTTCCAAAGCATTTGGAACCTCAAAGCTGTGTACGTCCGGGCCCTCCTGCCTCTTCTAATTTCTTCCCTTGCATCTCTGTCTGGGACCTTCCCTGGGCTCTGGTCATGCTGGTCTTTTTCCTGTCTGTTAAATACTCCAAGCGCCTGCTATCTTACGGTGTTGACATTAGCTGCTCTCCCATATGAGTTGCTTCCTCTGTGCAGCAAGACTCAGCTGACCGTAGCCAATGGCTGTTATTTTACAGCCTAAAAATAGAGAAAGTGCTTACATTTTGGAAGAGTTTTTGCTTGTTCATTTGTTCTTTGAATATTTAATGTCTTGCACTTTACCGAAGAGCTAGACCTTGGTCTGGATGGCTGCTTCTTGGCATGCAGGTATTAGCCTAGATGTTATATGCCATAAAAACCTTCCTCAGTATCTGCAAACTAAACCAGTGCCATCCCTTGATTTGAGAAACCCATCGCCATCAACAATACCAATCACAGTGATTATTGAGTGCTTATCGTTTGCCACAGAATGTTCTGAATTTCTGAAACTGTAATCTCACAGCTTGAACTTTTCAGGGATTGGTGGGTAACAAACAAAGGAGAACCACGATAGTTGGAAGTTGATAAAGCTGGTATAGAACAGAGTGCACGTGTGTGGTTGTGTATGATGCAAGTGTGTGTGTGCCTGAGTGTGAGGGTGGGCAGGTGGTTTATACTTGTCCTCTCGTCAAGAAAATTTTTCTCTGTTTTTTACCTTCACTCTTGTCAAGATGATATTTGAGTTAAGACCTGAAATGGGTGTATCCCTTGAAGAAGGAGCTACCAAATAATTGTAGAAAATGGAAAGCTAAGAGTTTGGTGCTGGCTGTGTGGTTGCAGAGAGGCACTTTAGAAACATCAGGTTCAGGCTACTCCAATAGTACAAGAGGAAATTTTACCCAACTCTGCTCTGTCAGTCTAGGATGGTTTGAGTGGTTAAATGTTTCTTTAGGCTGATTTACTCTGAAATGCAGTCACCAGCAAATGACACATAGATCTGTTTGTTTATTTGAGGAAATAGAAATAAAAAATGAAAGTTCCCAACTGTACGTGGCAGGCTGTAAATGGCAAAGACCCTTGATGTTCTACCTGAGTTATCTTGCTGTCAGATTGTTCTAAAACTTGCCATCTTTTGTAAGAATAGAATAGAATATTGCCTGCTATTTAATTAGAGATTGCATCTCTTTCATCACATCATCCATTTTTAAAAAAGAAAGTACCAGTATTATTCAACATTTTTATTTTTGTTTTATTTAATGTGGTTTAAAATGGAATGCTAGGAAGCCTGTCTTCCTAGTTCCTCTTGGTGTGTTGAGAACCTAGGTTATTTTTGTTTTAGTTGTTTGTTTTTGAGACATGGTCTTGCTCTGTCGCCCAGGCTGGTTCTGAACTCATTATGGAGCCTGGTCAGGCCTTGGACTCATGGCAATCGTCCTGCCTCAGCTTCCCTAGTGCTGGGTTTACAGGTTATGTACCACTATGCCTGACTTTATGTGGTGTTGGAGAATCGAACTTGAAAGACAAGCATTTTAACCTCTGTGCCATTCCTCCAGCCCCAGAACCTAGGTTATGGGCTAACATACGTGCTCTTCAGTGTTGAATCCACTCTCTCTAGAACTGTGAAGGCTGTGCTCCAAAATATTTATGGTAGCTTTCTCTGTGCCAGAGGATGGTCCACATCCAACAATGACAACAATCTAGCAGTGATTTGAACTTTAATTTATGCCTTGTGCCTGATTCTGGGAAGGTTTCTGATAGCATTGTAGGAACAGGGTATCAGCAGACTGAGTCACCAGGTCATGAGAGCTACACAGCAAAGGTGACAGGGCAGAGAAGACATCAAGGAAAATCTAAAATGGTGGAGCTCTTGCCACTTCAATCATTTTCCATAGTCAAGAGCTTCATGATAGGAAGGAAAAAAGGAATTGCCAAGACTCCCCGCTGGGAAAGGAAGCCTAGGCTGGAGGAGTCCTGCTTGTATCACTGCTAGATTATTGTCATTGTTAGGTCATTGTTATTTAATTCTATAATCTACTGCTAATTATTCTTTGCCCCTTCCCTTTTTTTGTGATCCTTCCCATTCTTGTGGTTTTTGCCTTTTCTAAACCCTACTAAATTCCCACTTGGGAACTGGCACTGAGAATTATTTGGGGCATGAGCCTGTTTCTCAGTCTCCAGCTAATAAAAGACTCCTAATTTTCCCTCAGCAAGTGGTGCTTCTCCTGTGTGATGTTGTCTCACTCAGTTAAAACATGATGAAGAGTTTTTCGTTTACTCTGGGGCAGCAGAATGAAACAAACAGACCCTGAGAACTCTGGTGCAGAGGTGCAATCTTTGACTCACAGCCAAGGTCTCGCCTCACTGGAGCGCCCAGGCCCATGTCTCTGGTCAGACTTCTAACAGTAAGGCCTGGGTTTCTTTTCCAAACCTTTGTCTGCCCAGTAGGGCCATGCCATATGTTTCCCCTTCCCATTCCAGTATGAATGAGTAAGGACTTGACACCTTTAGGACCAGCCCAAAATGACTGACAGGGTATTCTGCACTGTCTCCCAGAGTCCCCAGTAGGATTCAGTTTCAGCTGTGTACTCGCCCTCCACACCCCATGGAAGCAGGTTTAACAACATGCTTTATATTAGCCACTTTTACTTCCCTTCCTAATTTCTATTAAATAACCCTTTGCACTCAAGATCGAATTCCAAGGAACCTATCTTAAGTCCAGTAGGAAATGGTGTCCCATAGTCACATTCTTTTCTGTGTTCTCGAGTAATTGTTGTTTAAAAGAGAAGGGGAATTTGACTTCACCTAACACACACTTATTGTGCATGTGACATCAATCACTTTATTAAATGCAGAAAGGGGCCAAAATAAAAGATTAATACATGATGATTGCTGTTCAGAGTATACATCTCTAGCTGGGAATGTATGCTTTGATACCTCACAGATGAGAAAATGGCCCAAAATCCTTTGTGATATTTCAAAGGATTTTGGGAGAAAACAACCAAGCCTTTTCTATTTTCACACTCAACACAGATCACTTCTGCAGCCAGATATGTGTGGAACAGTCCCCACACACCATCCGATTCTCCAGAAGACGCCAGTTGGATAGCCTCTAATTCAAGGTAGAGTCAGATCCCACATATTAAAGGCTCAATCTTCCAAGACTGTCCCCTACTTTAGAAACTGATTTAAAGTAGTAGATTGCCATTTATACTTCTACCTGATCAGCGGCAGTTATGTTTACCACATGTAATAATAAAGAATGTCAAAAAGAACACAGATGACCGGCCCAGTGAAGAGATGCAGAGACTAAGGTGTGTGTAGGGGATGGTAAGTGGAGTGACCGTATCTTATCTACATGAGGCCCACCCCCAGTCCCTCATTTTTTCAGCAACCTGAACTTCATCAGATTGTGTTCAAGAGTTTTAATACAGCTAATCTCTAACTTCATCCATCCACTCTCTTTCCCAGATGCCGACAGGTGAGTGTTCTAACGCTCTACTCATCGGTCTTCCTGGTGACTGGCTTTATCTTGAGGCCATCTAGGGCTCCCACCGTGTCATCTCATTAGCAACACTGTAGTGTTATGGAAGGGTCTCACTATGAATAACAAAAGTACACTGCTATCCTTGAGGAAAAGCTCATGAGTTTCAGAAACTCTGTGTCAGGAAGCAAAGACCAAATATACAGAACTAATTATATTTGTGTTCACTTGTTCATTAGCCATTCACTCGTGAATTTATTGATCTAGGTGCCAGAGACTCCAAAAAGAGTGACAAAGCTTGAGATCACACAGAGGGGTCCCAGAGTTTGCGAGAGGCACACACACAAACCCAATATCGGAGTCCGGGACTCTATGGCATGTGAGTACAAGCACAGCCTGGAGGGGCTAAAATGGATTCCTGGTACTGAGTTGGAGGAGAGGGGATGGATGGAGGGGTTATCTAGCTTCCTGTATGTTATTTCTTTACAGATTAGAAAAAAATCTTTGTAGGGTCTCAGCAAAGGCCTCCACAGGCCTACAAAAATAGCCCAGCATGGTTAGGAAGCCTCAGTGAGAACTTGTAAGCCTACAAACTCAAGTTTAAACTATTAAAAATGAAAATTAACCGGATAATGGGCATGAAGTATAAAGTGATATAAATTGTATAAATTTAAGGAATAATTGCTTCTGTCATCTCTAAGGCATCTATTCATGTATTTCTAATTGCTCAATTTGTCAACATTCCTCGGGGATTTTTATTTATTCATTTGATTACACTCTCTCCTTCTGTCCCAGTACGATGCAAGCAGATTCATTTTACAGCTTTGTCTTGAAGATGCCCAAGAACCTGGCATCTATCCCAAACGCGAAGGAGGCCCCAGGTTGGAAATTTGCCCAACATTCTCTCAAGTGACCTCTGCGGAGCCCCAGGAACTGAAAACCTTGGGTATAGCCCAACAAGAAGGTCACTGCCGACCTGCTGGTTCCCTGCTCTGTGTTTCCCGGCCATAACTGCCTCCCAGAACGACTTGGCTGTTGCCACTTTCCTGGCTATTTTGAGCAAGAAGCCCCATAGGAAGCACAGCTCTCCCCAGAAGGGTTGATTTTTGTTGTTGTGTTTCTCAGCAAGAGAATTCATATATATTTTTTATCAAATCCCCCAGGGCTTTGAATGGCCCACATTTAGATGGGCAGTGCCTTTGGCCAGGTGCCAGGCTCCTAAAGGCCTTTATCGTCCCTCTCCTGTCTTTTAGCTTCCAGAGTGGTGGTGACTTCCAGGTGCTGTGTGGTGACTGTTCTGAACACCTGAAGGTTCCTGCTGAGGTACAAGACAAGAAGCAGACAAATAGAAATGAAACAAGAAAAATGGTGACCTAAAAATCTGTACTTTCAAGAAAAACTGACTCTTCCTACGGTTGCCACGCCTTTTTCTCCTTCAGGAAACATACCCTAAATAAATAAATAAAATAAGAGAAAAAGAAAAACTTAAACCTGTAAATGGGCCCATCCTTTTCACCTATAATTCAGCCGGTTCTTTCCCTCCCGCAGAATTCCATACTCAAGGAAGCAACACTGTGAGTTGACAGTATAGCTCTAAACCGTAAATACAGGCAAAAGATTTTCATTGTTACGTAGTTCACGAATCTGGGAATCTAGCAGACAACAGGAACACCCATCCTAGATCACCCTGCTTGAGGAACCTAGAGAACAACATTAAAAACCCCATCTCCAGACCACGATTCATCTCACCTAGATGCACTGAGTGGCCTTTTCCATTCCTCTCACCAGGGTGGAGGAATGGCACAGCGGTTAAAGTGCCTGCCTTGCAAGTTCAAGGCCCTGAGTTTGATTCCCAGCGCCACACAAACCTAGGTGTGGTGGCACATATCTGTAATCCCAGCACCAGAGAGACTGAGGCAAGAGGACTGCTGTGAGTCAGGACCACCCTGGGCTACTGAGCTAGAACCTGTTTAAAAATGAAAAGTTATTCTTTTATAAGAAGAAATCTGCATTACTAAAGTAACTGGCAGCTGTACGCCTGCCTAATATCCCCAGCCCTCTCTTTCTGCCTTTTTCTGGCTCCAGGGGCTAGAAGGAAGCTCAGAGGTTCAAGTGCTTACCTAGTAAGCATTAAGCCCCGAGTTCAATTCCCTAGCACCATATAAGCTATGTGTGGGGGCACACACCTATAATCCCAGCACTCTGGTGACTGAGGCAAGAGGACTGCTGTGAGTTCAAGGTCAGCCTGAACTGCATATGAAGACCTTGCCTCAAAAACAAAACAAAAAGAAGGATCTTTCCAAAGAAAGAGATCAGAGTCTGATACCTGACCCAGCGGGAGGTGGCCACAGGTGATTTGTTAACTTGTTCACCTGCATCACAGGCCACTCTTAGTATATTATCCACCCCATCCTTTGAGAGCCTGCCAGTACCTTCTACCCAAAAGCCCAAACCAAATCCCTTAGCCTCTACACAGGGGTTAAATACTTCCCCTCTTTGAGACTAGCACTCCATGTCATAGACATGCAATAAAACTTTTATGTTCTTCTGTTATTTGCTTACTGTCATTTGACTACTTCAAAGATTAAAACTGACACTTCAGAGGGAAAATAATAAATTTAAAACTTCCATATATTCTGATCTTCATTTTACAGATAAAATAACAGATCTCTAAAGGTCATCTAAGGGACGCACAATGACCGATAACCTTGAGCCGAGTGCAGTGCCAAACCCTTGGCCTTTGATAGCGCATTTCACCGTGTAATCAATTTTGCCAGAAAGAAATTATTATGCCCATTACTGATGGTGAGGAGACTGTTAGACACAAAGACTGGAGAGCCTGGGATTGCGAGACTGCAAGGACAGGGGATCAGTTAAACTTCCGGGGCATGGAACCTTAGAGTTTCATTTGATTTTCAAAAGCCATGTGGTCAGCAGGCATACAGAAATTTAGGAGCACTAAAAATTTAAAAAATAATAATCTAGCTATCAATCAGACACAGCATCAGCCTACCTGGCTCCAAAAAAAAAAAAAAATCCCCTCCCCACTACACACACATAGTCCACCACAGGACAAGGGCGAACACACGCCTGGAGTGGTCACTAAAGTAGCCTCCAGTTAGTTATCCTTCATTAGCACGATAACATCACACTCTGAGGCAGTACGCCAAGGTACAAACGAGAGCTGTGCGCGAAGAGGCAGAAGCCAGAGGCACAGCTGGAACTCTACCTCTACGCGGTCACATCCGGAGACCCGTTCCTGCATCCCTGAGGATCACTGCAGAACTACACTCTCCCGTCTTCGTGAGTCATCTTGAGACTTCCGTCCCTTAAAACCTTCTCCCTTTTGCTCCAGCATAACATGGAAAGAGCTGCCTTGTTCCTTTATTACTGTACTTGGGCTTCATTCTTCTGGTAGAAAGTGGGAGCTGATGATTCCTACTGCCGAGTCCCTACTTCCCCTGGGCACCAGTGACCATCCTGTGGGTGCGTGGTCGGGTGGATGCTGACCTCATTAGCCTTGCTGAAAACGCTCAGGTGCCAAGATGATGGGGCACTGCTCCTCCCTGGCCCTGAGGAGGCTTCAATGTTCAAGATAAAGCTGCCTTTCGTTCCTGAGTTGCTCGTGGTCCAGCCTCACCCAGCCTGATGTGGTGTTTAGGCTGATTTCCTGGAAGTTGACAGAGGCAAACCATACTTCCTGATAGCTTGTAAATCGGCACAGGGCATCCTGGGCAGAGCCGGGCTTGACCTGCAGGCTGCACAGCCCCAAAGAGCAAGGCTTTGCAGCGAACAGTGCTTTTGCTCCAGAGACAAGCTCCTTATTACTTGACGAAGGACTTTAGACAGGCTAATGTCTCTGTACTTCTGTTTTCTCATGTAGAAAACGGGGTAAAATGATGGCTGCTCCCCAGGGTGACTAGGTTTCCTTAAGTTAAAACTCATGTATGGGTTTGCCAGAACAACTGACACTTTGTCACTGCGCCATTTACTCTTACTATTATTGGGTAAATAGATAGATTTGACCCACATAATACTAAAAATGTGAATGAAATTCCAATACTTAAAACAGAATTTGTGTAATAATACAAATGTTCAGATTTTCATGAAAGGTCAAATGCTTTGCCAATGCTAAGTTGGAGTGTCAGAGTGGGGAACAGCTGATTTCTAGGGGCATCTTCCCTCCTCCTACACGGCACAGACCCTGCGTGGGCATCTTAGCTCATGCATGTCACTCACCTGACCTGCAGAGTCTGCATTTCTGTCTGCTGTGTACCTGGCACAGGAGCTGGTGAGTTACGGCCCCACTTCCAAAATAAAGCCACAAGGAAAAGTCAGGTGAGGGCATGAATTCGGAGCATGTGACTTGAAATGAAGGGACACGGGGAGAGAAAATAATGTGCCAGACCGAGGCTGGGACAGAGACTTTCTGTCTGGTGGGTCCTCCAATGGTAGAAGAGTCTCAACTCAAGGTCTTAGCCACGAGACAGCTGACAGCTTGAGGACAGTGACATTCTCTCTGATACATCTTTACCTGCTAATTTAGAGCTCTTGAAACTATCCAGGTACTTGGTCACACATTCCTGGTCATCTCTTAAGGACAGATCTTACAGAGAACAACAGATAGGATGTGCCAGGGTGATCATCTGGCACAGGAAATCTAAGCTCCTTTCAGAAGCAAAAAGTCCTGCCAATTTGGTGTTTTCCCACCTTCCTGTCTCCTGCCAGCTTCCGCCTTGCGCAGCACGCCTCTGCCACAGCTCTCTGTTTTAGGAAATATTTCTGCAACTGCTCTCGCCTCTCCCTGACTCATTTTCTTCCCTACATTCTCATGGCTGACTCCTCAGTAAGTGTCTTCTCCATAAACATTCCTTGAACCCTAGCTCCCAATACCTTCAACATAGCCAAGTTCTATCAGATCACTGCTTCCTTTTTTTTTTTTAAATAAAGGATCTTATTACCATGAGGAATTGTTTTATTTCCTGATCCTCCCCTCAATAGATTGCCCATTCCACAGACAGTTACCTGGGTGCCTTGTTCACCTCCGATCACACTTTACATAGGAGGTTGTAGGCACCCTGAAGCAGCTCTTTCACTGAGTAGACTGTTCAGAAATATGGTCTGGACATTGGCCATTCAATGGGCTCAGTTAACAGCTAAAAGAATTTATGGACTGAGAAGAATCTCATTTGCGAGATGAACATGTATCTAGCCAGTTAGAGTAAGGACAGCAGTGCCACAAGAAAAGTAAAAATAAAGATGGGAGAGAGTGTGAAAGTGGACAAATCCATCCTACTCAGGATCACGGGGGCGGGCCAAGTGGAAAGTAACCGAGAGAAGGCAGAAAAGAAACCTCTCCGGTTTGATGTATTGTAAGCTGCCCAAAGGCCACTCAAAAATAAGTTAGAATCTTTTGAAAGAAGACTTTTCAAATTCCATGAGTCTGAAAAACATGTTTCCTTTTGCCTGGTAGGAATTACACAAGATAGAAATTAATAATTTTCTCCACCATTTTGAAGGATAGTCAATACAATTTTATGTCCTTGGTTACTATATTACTCTATTCAGTTTATGTACATCCTGCTTTAGGAAGTTCTGTATTCTCTTTTCCATTTGATTAATGGTTGGCTACCTGTCTCATTCGTGGCCAGTTCTGGAAATTCAGGCAAGTGGTTCCTGCACAGGAATATAAATTTCCTCTGATAATACCAATTCTATTAGATAATCAGATGTTATTTCAATACAGCTCTACCTCACTTGATTCTCAGGAGCTTTAGAACTCATTACAGTGAGAGAAAAGTCTTTAACATTCTGCATACCCAGACACGTCTGCACCCCAATATACACACACATGGAAATTGATGAGGAAATCTTGCTGTCAAATATCTCTGCAAACTGGGGTGGAATAAAGATTTCTCTTGATCTGTGACATGACCTCTCTCTCCAGCTCTTTTTCTCTGTCTTAAGTCTGTTTTTACTGAATGACTGAGTTGAAGAGTTCCATGCAAGGGATTTAATTAGAAAGTACACTCTGGGGACTGGAGAAATGGCATAGCAGTTAAAGTGCTTGCCTAGCAAGTTCAACGACCTGAGTTCAACTCCCCAGCACCAGCTGAGAGTGGTGGCGCACACCTGTAATCCCAGCACTTAAGAGGCTGAGGCAGGAGGATTTCCAGGAGTCCAAGGTGAGACTCTGTCTCAGAAAAAAAAAGAAAAGAAAAGAGAGTGCACTCTGGAGAATCCCCCAAGAAGTGGAGGGAGCAGAAGCAAAGGGAGACGAAGCCACTTGAAGATGGTGTTTCAGAACTTGCAGCTATGGCCTGGTTCTGAGCCTCATCAGAAGTTATACTTCAGAATTTGTGTTGTGACACAAACTCATTTTCAGTCCCTGACCCTGACGGCAAAGTGGCCCTAACCCGAAGGCCACATTCAGGCTCTTGGCAGCAAAAGAAATGCAGACCTGGGGTGGGGGTGAGGAAGATCTGGAAAGAAGAAGGCCGATCACCAGCAACGCCCCTTAGGTCTCTTCTCCTTTCTTCCTTCCTCATTTTTCCTCTCTCTCTGTCTCTGTTTTCTCTCTCTCTCATTTCCATAGGCAGGAAATTAGTAGCTTAATTTTTATTGCTTTTTATTTTTCTTTCTAAATGCACAAGCTGGCATTATTCTCATTTCACTGATGGAGAGTCAGAACAGTGGGATCATGTATCAGCTAAGGCCATGAGCAACATCAGACCTAACTCACAGCTGGCTGCCTTCATCCTATGTGGTTCTAGGTGCACTGAGCTCAAAGCTTGGCTCATTCAGATGCTGCGAATGAGGAAGTCATTCCAGCTAATCAGACATATGTGACATTTACATGCCCAATATGCGCATCGTAACGCATTCCCACTTGTGACTTTCTTAATGATGTCATGCACCCTCATGCAGCCCGTGGGACAGTTTCTTCCCCTGGCACGAGTAGTAGACCCTATGATCTGACAGCTTTGCTTTAATATATCTAATAAAATTAAATGGTGTCATATAAAATTAAAACCATAATTAAAAATTGATTAGCATGTATTGTCTGCTGGCGTCAGTATCTGCTGCAGTATCTTAAAACACTAGTTATATAGCTTTATTGATTGGAGAAAAAATAAACTGCAAAATAAAACCAGCAAGCTAGCTGCTCATGGAGGAAAGCAGAGAGAATGTCAAATGCTACCACAAGTGTTAGATCTGTTGCCTTCGAAATGCACTTTGGTAAGGGGAGTCAGGTGGAAGATACCGACCTCCACAAGGAACACGCCTGTCGCAGACCTTTGCAGAAGAGTAAATGTTTGTTTTAAATACAGGATACTGGCAGGGTTTTAAGTCCCATAAAGAGGTTTGAATTGCACGAAAAGCTCAATTGTGAACATCAAACAAACAATACCTACATGGTTTTCATTTTGATAAAAGACTGGGGAGACAGCAAGAGTCAGAATTCAGCTGGTCCACTTTTCCCACACGATTTGCTAACCTAAGAGGTGGGCAGCATTGTGTTGTTTCAGACCAGTGAATGAAGGTGTTGTCTCTTACGTTCTAAAGATCCCTTCATTTCTTCTTTATCTTAGCACTTGTAGGATTCGTCTTAAATCTTTGATTAGTTTTTCTGCATCAATAAGTAAATAAGGACATTCTTATCTGTCGCCATATGTTCTACTGAAGTAGAAAGAGAAGAAAAGCTATTTTGGCCTGCCTCCACTCTTTAATTCTCAAAATGGGAGTTTGCAAAGAAGAAGCTAGAGAATTCTAGAGGATGCTGGATCTTGGGTGTACATTGGGAAGCTATGTATAGAACAGATGAAAAAACTACCAGACAGACATATGGAAAGAAGACTAGACCCCCATTAATCATGTCGAAGTCACTGAGCTCCTTCGTCAAAAGATAATTGCAATTTGCACATGGCCTTCTGTGCCAGGCCTGATGCTGGGACTGCATGCAAATTGCTTGGTGAAACCAAGGCTGATGCTCCCCATGAGGTGGATGATGAAAACAGGACCCAGAGCAGGCACCGTTTCCCCACGATCACATGGTCAGAGGGCCAATATGACAGCACACGCCTGAAAAGCCTGATTCACCCTCTCCCATGCTGCCCCAACTTCTGCTGCTTGTTCAGTTCAGAGCTGTTAGAGCTCTTATTCCCAGCAGCTCTGAAATCCTGATAGGAGCTGCCAGAGTTAGAGAAAGACTCAGAAATCTTCACTAGTCCCCATTAAACAAGGCTGAAGAAGGAACAGGGCCAACGGTTGCAGCAACTAGCTGACTTACTGCAGATGAAACACTAGAGAGAGGTGTTTACTTGGGCTTCCACATCAACTTCCAAAGTATTTTTAACTCATTCACTTTTTTCCTCTTCCACGAGAAAACCAAGACTCAGATAAGTAAAATCATACGATTGCAGCTACTCAGCAAGACCCAACCCGCGAACTTCTCCTGCCAAATACGAAAGCTCACATCTGGGTATTTCACAGAGAAAACTTCAAAGCTGTAGAGAAACAGTGCCCCTCAGTTTAGCTCCCAATTCAGCTCATGTTTGATGATATATATATATATATATATATATGAAAACTGTAGGATAAATAATATAAATATGAGAATCCATCTCAGTCTCCAGGAACTGTTGATCTAACTGTGTGGAAAACTGAAGTTTAACATTTGCCAATCATGAGGCATTCAGAGATGGTAGTAGTATGGACACCCACCAGTTTTTGCCTCACACAGCTAATGTTCTGATAAACTAGTGAGTTTTAAGTTAGTAGTACATGTGTGATGGCATCGCAAACAAACCAGATTGGTGTTCGATAATTGGAAAATGACTTTTTTTTTCTGAAAAAAACTAAAGAAAATAAATAAATCAAGGAAAAGTCTTTCTAGTTGGAAACAGTTTCAGTGCAATTTTATTCATAACCTCAAGAAAGATCTCATAATATCTCATGACAAGACATTGTAGAGTGAAGAAAAAAAAAATCTCACAATTTTCTTCTTCATAGCTAATGTAAACTCTCCAATACTAAGCTTGATTTTAGAGTCACGCAGTTAAAAATGAGGCATCACCTCCACAGGAGGGAAACTAAGAACACTGAGATTCAAAATTTTTCCCATGTGCTAATGCAGTGATCCTATTTACAAGAAGTGTGATCCTATTTACAAGATGTGTGGATTGCATCATGACTTACTGTTAACCAACAACAGCTATCCAAATCCCAAACTCTTCTCCACTTTACTCAAGAGAAAAGAAATATTACCAGTTTGCATGTGAAAACAATCCTCACTATGGCTTTGTCTTTTCTGATCTACATTACCCATGAATTTGAGAATTTGGCAGAGAGAGTGCAGATTTTGACTTATCACACAACTGGGTTCAATTCCAGGTTTTTCCACTTACTATTTGTCTGATGTTGGGCAAGTTACTAAACTTCCACCCTCTTTTTCTCATCTATGATCTGGAAATTAAGAACTACTTCATAGTCACCATGTTGATGAAGACGGGTACATTGCATAATGATCTATGTCTCAAAGCATGACCTGTGGAGTAGCATCCTTGGAAGTTTTCTAGAAATGAAGAATCCTAGGTTCCACCCCATACTTGACAGATATGAATCTGCGTTTTAACAATACTCTTGGAGATTTTGTTTTGCCCCTCACAGATTAAAGAGTGGATATGAAACACACTATACTGGTTTCTGTTGCTGCTGTAACACATTACCACAAACTTACTGGATCAATAACTATGTATTCGCTTACACTTATAGATGTCAGAAGTCTAAAATCAATCTCATTTTTAATATCAATATTGATGAGACAAATGGGTGGTGGTTCACCCTGTCAGCTATAGGGAGAACTTATTTTCTTGCCTTGAGAGTTTGCTTCCACCTGCCTTTAGAGGATGCCTACATTTCATCTTTAAAACTATCAGATACTATAACACTGCATATTTCTTTCACACCCAAGCCTCTCGCTCACTCTTATGAAGTCCCCTCATGACTGTATTATGCTCACATTTACAATTCTGGATAATTTCTCAATCTCAAGATTCTGAACGACATATGCAAGTTTCCATTGCTCATGTAAGATAATATGCTCAAAAGTTTGGGGTCTGGGGACATAAACTATAGCACCATGTCCAGCACACATGGAATATGGTGGTGAGATAAGAGTGCTTGAAGGCTTGCGTGGCCCCACCCCTATGACCTTGTTGTTTCATAGTCTACATGGTCTACCTTGGGCCGGCTCTGTTTACTGCCTACAGTTTTCTTTAGTAGAAATTTCATGTTCTGTCTTACAGGAATCTCTCAGTGCATCTTTGATTTTATTCCCACGGTTTCATAGCGTACCCTTCCATTAGCTCCTACAAGGGACACAGCACCCTGCCATACTTGGGCTGGCCTCACATATCTTCATTTGACATCTGGTCAAACCCTCCCTGGCATTCTACATGCCAATAAAACTAGCATCAATGCTAGTGTCTTTTGCTAGTAGCCAGGCCCAATGGATCACGGATATAGTAGGTTCTGAGTGCTTGGATGGCTGCGAACTGTATTTAATCAACTCCTTAAGCTGCTCTTCTCTAGGGGGGCAGCTCAGAGACCATCTGCTCTTATACCTTTAAGCCTGCAATGGGTGAGGTCTTGTTGATTTCTGAGGTCTCTTCATGCATCCCCTTTCTTGTTCTAAAGAACTTGTTTTTTAAAATAGCATTAATCTCTTCAGCAAACATACCTTTTTGACCCAAGACTTACCCATTTTCTTTTCTAGCCAAACTGAAAGTTATTTAAAAATTTGTACACTCTTTTTTCTCCTCCAATTTTCACTATATGTCAAGCTAAAAGAAGGCATCAGTATCCAAGTCACAACCTGAACGCTGAGAACGTTTATTGATACTTCCTCTGCTAGCTCAGTCAGTATTTCACCTGTAAGTACAAAACTTCATACAAAGTTTTAGGGCATGCCCGAAACGGCAGATTCTTTGCTAAAAGGAAACACACACGCCATCCACTCTAATTTCCAACAGACAGCCTGCTCCTACCTAAGCCCACATGTCCTTGGCGTTTACTGCCTACATTCCTATCAGCATTCCTATCATTTGAACTCTCATCTGAATTATTCATCGAGTTCTGCTTAGAGCATTTTTGGCTCATACTAGCCAATTTCTCTACATGTTTTCAAATACCTCCCACAAACCAGTTCCAACAGCTCCTGAACCACATGGTCTGATACAGTCAAAGCAAGAGTCCCACTTTTCTGATACCAATTTCCTGCATTGATCAGCTTTCATATTATTAGAACAAAATACTTGCCATCTCTAACTTAAAGGAGGAGAGATGTACTTGGGCTTATAGACTGTGAGCAGCCACGCTGCTCTCTCCGTGAAGGCCAGAACCAAGCGTGGCCAAAAGGCACTCAGGACCTTCCTGAGATGATGCCCTAGTCACACCCCAGTGACCACCCCAGACGTAAGCAGAAGTGTGCTTTTTTCCATCTCCTAGAAACGTCTCAAATCAACCAAATTGATAATAAGATTAGCTGTCACAGAGGACTGTACTTCAGCTGAGTAGATCTCTACCTTATCACCAACCCCTCCCCACCACTTCTTAAACAAGGTCTTATTAACTACAAATGCCAGTAAGCAATCCAGTAAATCAATTTTTTCATATGTACTGTCTATGCTCAATTTACTAAGAAGAGATTGACTTGATAACAGATTGCCTTATTTGCTAAATTGTAACCAGTGTTAAAGAAGTTGGTTCCCAAGTCCTGGAGTCACAAAGCCTAGATTAGAGTTCTGATATTCTCCCAAACTCAGTAAATGTATACAGCACCATGAGCTGGAAAAAGGGTTTCATTGCACTGATTACACTGGGTAAATAATAGCATCTAATTAACTAAATCAACTAAGAAAAAAATCAAAGGTGGTTACTGGCTCACATAACTAGATGTCATGCAAATAGTTGCACAGATATTGTTCTACAGCCTTCTGTATTCTAAAGTTACCTAAAAGTGCTCTTGGAAGCCATGGAACCCTAGAACATATGAGTCACCTTGCCTCCTTCCATATCACGTCTAATACAACATATATGTTTTATGTCTTTGAAAATTTTTGGATGAAATTCACCAGTAGCTTTCATTTTCTGTTTCACTGGATAGACAGATTGCTCTATTCTTTCCAGGCCACCACACTACCAATAAATAAAAATTTAGAAATACAAAGGATCTCATCTGTTACAGTATACTTCCCTGGAAGTCAATGATTTGGCTGTCGCTATAAACCTAATGCTAACACATATTTTTTTTTAATTTTGTTGTTTGTTTGAGACAGGGTCTTCCTATGGCACAGACTGGCCTCGACTATACTATTCTACAGCCTCAGCCTCCAAAAGGTTAAGATTTCAGGTGTACACCACTCTGCCTAGCTAAACTTCTTTATTGTTTGAGAAAGAAGACTATTAATCTTATATCCTTCTGTATGAATATGACTGATATAAAGATGGAGTAAAAAACTATTTGATCAGCTTCTATTACCTTAAATTTCTTGACTTCCCTAGTTGGATTACGGGCCTCTGTTTCAAGCAGGCTTAAGAAAAAGAAGTTTTAGAGGTAGCTTCATGGACAGAGATGTGCTCAGAAAAGTGCCTTTGCAGGTCACAACATCTCATGCAGACACTCCCATTAGATTTAGAGAACAGCACTTAGTTTGATATCCACTTGTTTTCTGGAGAGTGTTTTTTTAAGCATTGCCCTACTGGCCTGGACTGGCTTGAGTCTAACTGAGATCTTCACATTTCTCTTTTCCTCTTCTGGATTCACTCCATCTGGCCGCTGTCTTTTTCCAGAATGAGAATCTACTCAGCACAAAGGCCCCTATTCTCTAAGCATGGGTGAAGAAACATTAGCTGCTGAAATCCCTGGCACAGTGCTTGGTTTGGTCCGAGGGAAGGGAACAGGATGTGAACCAAACAAGACCCATGGGATCCTGTGGAAGAATTTATCTCATGTGATAAAAGGGAAAGTATTTCTCCCCTGAGATTGCCAATTAACAGGATAAATAATGCATACAGATTTCAGATGTCAATTTTATGTCCGAGAGAACTTGCCATAGGGTAAACGTAGAAAAGGAGAAACAGAGCTAAGTGACTCAAAGAGACAAAATGTTGATTTTCTTTGAAGTACAGTATCCAACTATGATTTCCTGGATCTTAAGTTATATAACTCAAACATTCCTCTTGCTTAAGATAGATTGTTCATTTACAAATGGCAGAAAACTCACTTAGAATCCATATAAACAAAATATCCTCAAGGTACAGTTGAAGGTCTACTCGGCCCACGATTCTCCTGATAACTTTAAGCTTTGGAGCTTTATATTTGTACTAAACTCAGACTGCATGTGTCTATCAGGCAGGGTCCAGGCGAGACACAGACCACAGCCAGGATGGCTCACGTGAAGAGATTATCATGAGGGGCCAATCCGTGCAGCTGTGGGAAGGGCTCAAGGAAACTAACAGAAGATACTGGGGCATCCAGTTTCCACTCTGTCCCATTCCTAGGGATGACCATGTAAGAGGGCGGAGTGTGGATGGCATTACTGGAGAACAATGAAAGCTTGAACCACTGAGGAGGAGCTAGACATTAGCACCCATAGTCATGGGAGGATTCGCCATTGACAGAAACGTGGAACTAAAGCAGGGAGTCAGTGTTAAAAGAAACACCTCAGTCCGTCTTTCCTCCTTCCCTGCATCTCCTGATAATGCACTGCATTGTTAAAAATCAAACTGAAGGCCAGAAGAAAGGAAGTATATTTGGGCTGATGAATCTCTGAGCACAGAAATGGCTCAGGAGAGAAACTACATTCAAAGGTGGAGATGGCAGGGAACATGTGGCAGGTATATTAACTTATTTCCATGTTTGATGGCTGTCAGTGGGTCTTTGGGAGGGTAAATCGTCTTCTCAAGCCTGTGATTTCTCTCCCCAAACTACAGAGGAACGAACAGACGTCCCCTCGAAGAAGCCTGCTGGCTACTTGTTTCCACAGTTTCTCTACAAGAAAAGTGGAGCAAAAGAGCGCTGGAGGATGATGACTGATGTTTTGCACAATTTTAAGTGAGTTTGTACAAACCAACTCTTTTGTCAGAAACTGGAAATGACTCCATGGGCAATAACTCTGAATTGTTTACTCCTAATGGTCTGGCAGAAGTTCCTGAAATCAATTTGAGGCAGGCAAGAGTGAAAAGGAGAAGGCATACTAAGGTCAGAGAAACAGAGCACATTCTAGTTTTGAAAGTCGTGTTGAAAATTGATTCAGTGCAATTTCCAGGTGAAGACACACATTCTTTCATCCCGCAGTTGGTACTTCGTAATTCAGTACTGCTGCTCTTTGATCCATGTATAGAAAAAAGTGGTAGCTCTGTCTTTCATCTTCTCCTGGCCACCCATGCATGCCATTTTTTAAAAAATCTGGCTATTGTGTCTCCTCCTCATGGCCAAGTAGTCACTGTACTAGCTTGTCCTTTCTGACAAATTCCTACCTTTGGATCTCCCTTTGAGCGAAACCATTTGTACAGCCTGGGCCAGAGAGGAAAAGATGGGAAGCCAGCAAGCTAATTCCCCAGCCTAATTTTGTGGCTAGCCAGCAACCTCATCAAGCAATATTCATAGAAAGTGACAAGTAGAAATTAGCCCCTATTGATTTTATTTCCATAACATCTGAAAAACAATCTTTACCAAAGATGTCTTTCAACTATCTCTCGGCAGAAAATATAGGGTACTGTCTTCGAGAGAATCTGTTTCTGAATACATATCCAAAACAATTTCTAAGGAAAGCAGAATCAAAACCAATATTGCCACCGTTTGTGCCATTCCATGCTTTCAGGAAGATATGCAACTTAATTTGCAAGCATTTTGCCTTACAAGAGAAGCCGCCTGCTCTGCTGACTGGATCAGAACCACTCATTTCAGACTCATTATACATTACACAATATCCTAAATGTCGGCTCCCACCCATCAAACTGGTGTAGCAGCAGTGCTTTCAATAATAAATTACTTCTATTTACTTCAATACAGTGTAAGAAGAATTCAAAGCATTAAGAATTCTTTTGCACCTGAAGGTAATTACAAGTAACTATACTAAGCCCAGGATTATGGCTATCTTCACTCGCTAGGCTGAGGATGTTAAAGGGATTTTAAGGAAAAAAGATAAGGTTCTTGCTGAAGCTTAATAAATTATAAATTTATAAATATACACACAGCAGGGTCTAAACATTTTCATCGCGTGGGGAAATAGTTGTACTGCTTTTATATCAGGACAATTAAAATGCTTAGCAAAGGGTGATTGAAGTCAAACAAAAGTAGAAGAAGAAAGTGCTTTTGGAGTTGAAAGTCATTAAATGGTTAGGGAAAGTAGAGATCTCTTATTCATACAAAGGACTTTTCAATTCAATTAACTTAATTGGAAAAATACACAATGAGAAATCTGACATGAGCCTGATAAGCTCAAACAGTGCTGGGAAAGCTCTCTTGTTCCTCAGCGAGGTGGAAGAAGATAGGAGACACAGTCACCCGGCCCCAGAACTCACTGGGCAAGTGTTTGGCTGAATTTCTACCAAAGGTGCAGGTAGGAGACCTGCAACACTGTAGATCCCTCTCACAAAGCCATCTACACAGAAAATGAGTGGGATATTAGGACCAGCTGCCTAGCTTCAAAGATGAGATGAACCATGGGAGAAGAAAGTATCACAGGATGCTTGGGTTAAAACTGCATGTATTTACTTTCTTATCAGAGGAATACTAGGTTAGATTTAATTTTAAGAAAAAAAGTTATTTCTTGGTAACGTTCTGTTTCCAGACATGGGATCTCAGAAGACTGTGTTCATAGTAGTACTTGGGGACTTGGGTGGGACACACCATATTTTAACTCCTTCCTTCATGAGGAGGTTCGAGAGGAAAGACCACACAGCAGATGGGCACTGGTTCTGGATGCTGCTTTCTAAAAGTAATAATACCACATCTGTTTACATGTCATTGGCCAAAGTAAATAAAGCATATGACACACTAATAATAGCTAAGTCGTGGAAGGTATCAAAATGTCCATCCATAGACCAATAGATGGAGAAAATGTTGTACACATATACACAATGAGAACGACTCCGCTATAAAGATGGATAGAATTGAGTCATTCATAGGGAAATGGATATGACTTGAGTCCATTATGCCCAGTGAAGTGAATCAGACTCAGAAGATTAAATATCACATGGTCTCTTTAATATAAAAATCCCAGCATGTAAGAAATAATAGAGTCAAATAGGTGACATGTTGGGAGTCAAGAGGGATAAGGGAGGGGCTGGGAGGGACAGGAAGGGAGGGGAAGAAATGTGAAGTCAATGTAATACATATATGAACAAAATTCTCAAGTTTAATATAATCTTTGTGCATTGCAAATACTAATAAAAATGGGGGAAAATAAACCTAGAAGAGAAAATAAAAAAATGTATTTCTGAAAAGGTGCTATGTGAAGCTCTAATTCCAAAAATTTGTGGATTTTCATGAATTTGCCACCTTCCTGCTCCTCATAAGGAAACAGATGGGGAAGAAGGACTTTATTACTGTAGTTTCTAGAAATGTTTAGTGCGCTGTGACCTGGGACAAATCCTTGAGAGGTGCTACCTTGTAACCCCTTCCTCAGTTAGTTTAGCCGTGGAATCCTACAATGTGCTATATCCAGGGCATTCTCTGGGACCACTCAGCTTGACCCCCACTGAGGTCCCACACAGACGCAAGGTTCCCCACTCACTGAAGGTGAAGGCACTACTGGCACTACCCCCTCTAAACAATGTTATTGTTGGAAAAGTTTGGGAGTTTAGCCTCTCCCGCATTGTAGAGAATTCCTGAAAGGGAGACCGTCCACAGAACTCTAAGAGAAGAAGAGGCTGGGGAGGTATAGAAAGTTGTGAAGGAAAGACCTAGGGGCTCACCATGGCCCAACGTGGCAGTTTTACTCACAGGATTTTAGTGATGCCACGAGCGCAGGCTCATATTTCAAACACACGATCATATTCCCACTGAGAAGGTTATGTTCCTTCAGGAAGCATGGCCTTGGAGTAGACTTGATTCGCATGTTCCTGGAACTATATATTGAGCTTGATTTTTTTACTTAGGAATGACATTTCCTACTTCCTGGCAGGAATTCAAGAGTAATGAAATTTTAATGATTCACTCTTTGCACTGGGGCTTGAAGGGAGCAAGAAGGTAGACAATTTATGAGGATGCTGACTATATTATTTGCAAAGCTGTTTTACAACAAATGGGAAAATCATATAGAATGTTTCTAATGATTAATTTTATGTAATGTATATTTTATCACAAAAATTGAGAAAGAATTTTAGTTAAAGGTAGTAAGATGTACTTCTTTACAAACAATACTATTTATAAAACACAATCTCATAATATTCAACATTAATAAAAAGATATCTGTGTCAGACTTTCATAAGTAATAAATTAATGTGGTATCTGGATTTATCATAGGTTTTATCTGATTTATTTTTTCCTTCAAAGTTACTTACTCAATAGTCATAAATTTTACTATTAGTAATTTCATTTTCAGTTGATAGTACAAAATCACAAAATATTATCTGGGAATTTTAATTTTTTATAAAGGATTTTTCTACAAATTGAACTCTTACTATCATTGATAAGAATGTTTTATAGGCTATGACACTATTGGAATACATTTCTGAAAATTATTAATAAACCTAAAGATGATAATTCTTATGGAACAAGTTTTCTAAAAGGACATAAGTTCATAAAAATTGAATTTAATTTTAAGGATAAATTCATGCAATGTCATGTTGAACTTGTTTTCTTGAAATTCTCTAACTATCAGAGATCATATAAAAAACTAAAAATGACTTGATTTGAATATAATTCAAAACGCCTGTTTGTTTTCTATCACTGTATCATCAGTTATAAGGAAAAATAATGTTAAATTTATCTCCCTTATGAGGATATATGTCATATAAAATATTTCTTGAATACAGTGTTCTTTTGTTGAATGCTATCTCCTTTAAGTTCCATTTCTAGCCCTGTGGTTATCTTCTTTGCAATCCTTTAGTGGTTTAGCAGTTTTCTTAATTTTAAAAGCTTTAATACTTCATCTAAAATTCTTTAAAGAATTGTAATATATTCTTGATACATTTTATTTCAATATCCACATGTATGCTTTTAATTTGCAATGATTTACTGAAAAAAAAAAAACCTTATTGCTTGAGTGCTGGAAGTTCCTGTGTGGACACTCAGGCCATAGGATTAACATCTGTGTAGGAATGGGATCAGTGAGGAGACGACCAAGAGGTTTCCATTGTTCTCTGCATGCAGAGCCTCTCCGTGTGGCGGGGGCAGCTACTTCTGCGGCCAGTACTGCTACTTCTGTTGCTGCTGCTACTGTTGAAGCTAACAACTTGTATTCACATTCTCTGTAGCTGCTCATTGGCTCTTACCCTCTGCTGGGGACCCTGGCATTCACTCTAGACAGCTGGGATCATCTTTGGGAGCACCCCTGCCCACCACTGTGTGCGCCCTGGCTGAAATCTCTCAGGTGCTCACATAGATGCCCCACTTCCCACTGACCTTCACTTACAAAATGTAAGTTCACTGATTCTTGTATACATAATTTCAATATGGTGACAGCCAAGAGTCAATCCAAAGGACAAAGTATGATACACACTTATGAAGCCAGCCTTAATCCCAAGCCACATGGATACTGAAAATGGGGGCAGAGTGGAGCCAATGCTGGGGGATGGGAGCGTTCCCGGAGAGACACTCCAGGGATTCACTTCTAAGCAGAGGTCAAGTTCGGAATATCTGAGCCATTCTACCTTCTTGAAAACTTGAAAAGCACCTGCTCAAGGTCTCAGGACAGATGAACTCATTGACAACGAAATGTTTTGCTGACAGGACCATGAGAGAACTGGGAAGGCTGGGAAGGGCTTAGCGGGCTGAGTTGAGGTTCGGCTTTGAGGTCAAACTTTAGCAGCCTAAGGGCTGCAGGGCAAAAGCATGGAGGGTAAAGAGGATGCTTACAAGAGAAGAGGAGCCAGCAGCAAGGAAGCAGCCGTCTAAGGGCCTGGCCGTTCTCCACGCTCCGAGACCCCTTCCTCTTCGGGCAGAGGAAGAGGCTGTGATTGGAGGCCCTGACCATCTGGCGAGAACTGCGTACACCGCTTCCCCTCACGTGCGCAGCCCTTGGGCGGACTGCACTGGGAAGCTTCTCGCCCTTCACTCTGCTTTGCACGCTCCGTGTGATGATGAGCCGTGAATACCTCGAACCTGACGCTCTCATGAGACCTGAAGATGTCAAGAGCACGAGGCAGCATCTACCCAGGCATTCTCTGATCTAGCGGTTTCTTCTTGTGTTGAATACAAGAGGAAAGCTGAAGACCATGAACTTATTTGGCCTATCAGTGATTACTTTATTGCAGTAGCGTTTCCCGTTTGTGTGGGACAGGGAGGAAGGCCTCGGTTGTGTTGAAGAGGAAGGAAGGAAGAAGGCCTAGAGTGGACACAGGAAATACCCATGATGGCAATCAATGGGTCTGAATGAGGTGAGCACTCTTTTATTAGTTAAAACAATTAATCTGAATTTTTAAATAGTCTGCTTTTTGCTGATGGAAAAAATTTAGTATCCTAAAGTAAGAAAACAATAGATTGAAATGCAATCAATTCTCAGTTCACCGCCGGGAGTTTAAGAAAACCTAAGAAACATGAAGAGGAGTAAAACTTCACAGCAGAAAGAGAGATGACCCAGGCACCCCGACCAGGCCTTTGATCTCCGAAATTTGATGGGTCAATCACTGAGTAAATGTTGAACGAGCAAAGTATTGAGCTACATGGGGCATGGCCGGAATCTGAAAGACACCAACCAGCCCCTTTCTTGAACTTCATGAAGCTCATAGCCTGGGTGGGTGTGAAATTCAAGAGGAGGCAATGGAGGCCTAGTGAGTTAAGAGGCTTTGACAACATATGAGAGAGGGGGGAAAAAAAGGAAAGAAAAAGAAAAGCATTCGCACAAAGTAACTTGCAAGTTGAAATGACTGTAAAATCTTTATCTTCCATGTGCCAAGTCTTATACTCTATGGGGTCATTTACAACAATAGTTAGAGGCCAGTATCAATATCTAAAAGCCCATGGAAAAGTACCTGTTACTCAAGAGAAAAGCAGCAGTTGTTGCAAGAACTCAAAGCTAGTAAATGGCAGAACCAGGGTTCTTTGCAAGTTTCTTTTTTTCACTCTACAATGTGACTTTTCAAGAGTAACCCTACTCATTTAGCTAAATGCATCCCCAAATGAAATTCTTAGAAGAAAGGGGCACACTATAAGTTGGTGGGTACTACCATTATACTGCCTATACTGGGAACTGGGAAGCTATATCCTTTACTTTGAGGATTCAATTCTTTTTAAGGTAGGAGTGAGGAGTGGAGGAAATTGTTCATTTCCTGAAAAAAAGTGATAACTTTCCTCATCTTCCAGAGACATTCAGTATTCCATCTCTCTTCTCAGCCTCTCCCTCTGCTTAGAGCAGTTCTGAGTCACATCGTCACTTGGTAGTTTAAATGCTGGTGGGTGGGGGAATCCTTGGCTTTGGAAAGTGACGTGGAACCCAGCTGGGAATTATGGGGAGTACGTCACACTTTGGGGAGGTCTTCAATCTCTCAAACTAGACTTCAAATTTCAAAGCTGGCAGTTAGCTCCTTTCAGCAAGTGAAACACTTCTAAGATTTTAAGCTCTGGTCTCCACCGGCAACCTGGCAGCCTGTTGCTTCCAAGTGAAGGTGCTTGTTACTGGAATGTCCACAGTAGTAATGAACGTGGAGCACTGTGAAGGACAGAAGTCATGGCAGTTTCCCAGGAATCAGGACTCCCATAAAAGAGGGGAGTGCATTCACTCAGTCCTGTATTCAGCAGAAATTCGTTGAGTGGCAGCTACATGTGACAGTCTAGTGAAAGCATGTTGAGACATGGCAATGGAGACCTTCCAGTGGTACTTGCCTTGCCTTCTGAGTGCACACAGGAAGTGCATCTGTGTCCTAAATGTGGCTGCTTCATAGGAAAACTGAGCATTGAGACTATTTGAGGGGGCCAACATCCTTCAAGGTCCCACTTTCTTCTTCTGTATCTCTTTAAAGAGAGCCCATTTGCTCAGAGACTGACTCAAGTAAGGTGCATCTGTTCAAATTGCTCTCCAGAGCAGGACAAAAGAACAGACGTGATGTAGGGGGCAGAGTGCGGGCCACAGAGGAAGAAGAGGGTTGAAAGGACAGTCATGGAGTGTGAGTGGATTGAAGGCTCATGCATCAGAACTCCCAGAAGACCCTGAGGTACCACTAGATCTGTTCAACGTCAGTAAGGAATGTCATCTGTGACCACTGACTGGAAAGGTTTTGGTGTTACAAACTAGAATCTCAACCCATCTCTTGTATCTGTGCAGAAATGACTGAAATCACGTGAGAGGAGGTGTATGCAAACTCTTCATTGTTCATCCACATACGAAAAGCTGGAGATCCAACTCAACCTTGCAAACCTCTGACCCTTAATTTTCTCCAAGTTTGTTGCCACGACTTGGTGGGAGGGAAAATTTATTAGAGTTTTCGTTTTGTTTTTGAGATATGGTCTTGGTAGTCCAGGCTGGTCCTGAACTCACAGCAATACTCCTGTCTCAGACACCTGAGTGCCGCAAATGTAGGCATGTGCCCCTGCACTCGGCTTATGTGGTGTTGGGGAATCAAATTCAGGACTTGGCACTTGCCGGGCAAGAGCTTTACCTACTGAGCCATTCTTCCAGCCCTTCTTAGCATTTCAATGTAAACTCAGGGATGAATTCCACTTCAGATTTCCACTGTCACAATACTTTACATCTTGCTTTCTGGAAGATTTTCAAGTGTGTGTTGACTGATCCCAACTCTGCTGAGATATTCAAACATACTTAGGAAATGAAAAACAAGAGTGCCAATCATTTCTGGTTTTTCTTTTTATCCACCTAATGCATAATCATTGCACTCAATTTGGGGGATCAGTGTATGCACGTATCACATCTTAATTATTTTTGCTCCCCATCACCCTTCCTATCCTCTCGTCTATCTCCTCTATTCCTCATTTATCCTTCTCCTACGCACAACATCTAACTCCCTGCATTCTACCCCCTTTATTTTGTGCTCAATGATTTTTAATCAAGGTACAACCTGCTGTGTTAATCCATAAATTATTCATGAGTTTATTCACTAATTGGACTTGCAACCCTAGAAAATCTTTCAGAATTCAACACGAGAGACATATATGTTCATCTGATTAGTTTTAACAAATAGTTTAAGTACCCTCTTTAAAACAGTTATTTGGACTATTTTCATCTACATCATGGAAACATAATTCCATACTATGAATTCTTTACTATTGATAATTATGCAAAGTCATGTACAGCTTTTGATGTCAGTTTGTCTTTCTGTTCCACTTAATGAGCCAACAGCTTGGTAAATGAAGGAACTCTCCCTACTGTGTTCACAGTTCTATACCCATGACAAGTGCAGTTGTTTAAGAAATGTTTGTAGGGCTGGTTCCGATAGTGCAGCCTGTCATCCCAGCACTCTAGGAGGCTGAAGCACGAGAACTGCAAACTCAAACCCAGCCTGGACAAGTTAGCACTGAAGGAGACCCTGCCTTAAAATCAAAAATAAGAATGAACAGAGATGTGGCTCAGTGTGAAGTCTCTGGGATTGATCCCCAGGACAACAGAAAGAAATTGAATAATGTTTTCAGTTCCAGGGATGTTGGCTTGTTCCAGCTAGATAATCCCCACCATGTGACACAGAAGGCTCCACTTTACATTTTGACTAGAAGCACCCACGAGCAGTAGAGAAAGGGTCATTCTTGTACTCTGATTTACACTAGCACCTGTGCACACACAGAAGTAAAGGTGTGTGGGTGTGCCCACAGACACACAGACACAGACACACACACACACATCCTACTTCCAAGAACAAGGAAGGAAGGGATTTTTATCAGCTAAAAGCAAAAGGGACATTCTCGTAGCCAGATTCCTATTACCTTTTTGTCAAATTCACTACAAGGATCTTTTTTCCATTTAACTCACACAATCCATAAGTGACACAATGTAGCAATTTTCTAATGTTTCATCAGAAATCATTAAATTTTCAGAGAAATCCAACAGAGATTTTAGAATCAAGAGTCACACGCTTTATCTTCCCACAACGACACCTACTCCTTTCTTGTTATATGTTGCAACTATCAATACACACTCAAGGCTCCATTTTCCTTCTCTGTCAAATGGAGCCCATAACGAGCAAACCAAGATTATGTTGGCGATAAAGCTACTTAAGATAAAGTAGAATAAAGCAGTGTCATTTTTATCTGTTTTTCTTTTTACATGTAAAACCCAGTGTTGGTCAAGATACAAGCAAATGAATATATGCATACTTTGATGATGTTGATACCAGTGAGTAAACCTGCTGGAAGGGCGATTTTGCAGTATGAATAAAATAAACGAACAAACTTGATTTAGCAATTGCTTTTCTGGGCTTTGATCCTGAAGAACTAATCAAAGATACGTCAAAAATTTGATGAAAAACATTGTTCTAAAAGTGCTGTTCATAATTATATAGAATTAAAATAACTCCATGTTCAAGGATAGGAATGTAAGTAAACCAAGGTACATGCATATAAGAAAATGGCATGACGCTTAAATAATAGTTCACATGTGTTATTGTCAGAGCTATGCACTGTTTATAAATGTGCATACATTAACATGTATATGATATATCTAGTAAAGTATACGTTATATATATATATATACCACACACACATAAAAGCACATAGACAGAAACAGAGACAGAGAAGGGAAAAGTTGAAAGATACAGCATTTTTATACCTGTGTGCATATACCTCCATTGATAAAAAAAGGTCTAAAAGTATTGAGAATATTTTAACAAGGGCTATATTTTTGGGCAATGAAATCATACTATTTGAATCTTCTTCCTTGGGCCTTCCTGTGTTTGTCAAAATTATCTTTCTTCAGAAACACGGAAAATTTATTTTAAACTTTTTTAACGTATGTGGGCATATCTTGGCTTGTTCTTCCTGGTGACTCCTTCCACGCACTAAGGAGAGATTTCTGCCTCTGTGCTCTGTTGTACAAGGGGTTTTGCTTATGAACCAGAGCTTCATTTTTTTTTCCACTGTGGCCCTCCATCCTAGACTGTCCACCTTAAAGGCATCATTCAGAGACATTCCAGGTTCAAGGCCCACCACAACAGCCCTGCTTCAAGGCAGCAAAGGCAGACAATATCTTGATTATTTTAGCCACTTCTTGTGCATTTAAATAATAGCTCATGGAATGGGGCTGGGGAGAGAGGAAGGTATTGACCAACACTCCATCATCTCCCTAGCTATAGATTTTGTCATTACTGTATTTGTCTTGTGTTACAGTGGGCGAAGATTGTATTTGTGATTGATGGCAGCAGATGGGCAATTTATTCTGCTATTTACTTTCTGTGATGGGGAATGTGGGAGTGAATATCGCCAGAAGACTTGGCTAAGCATTTACTAATATCCTCTATTGACCGAGACACCCAGGGAGTTTAACCGTGGTCTGGGCACAACCTTTGAATAGAAAAGGAGCGCAGGTTACTCAGAAACTACACTGCCCAGCTATCAAGTAAAGGCCAGGGATTTGCCCTATATTATCTCATGAAAGGTTCATGATCAGCTGTCATGCAGGAGCAATGATTCCTACTTTGTGGATATGCAGAGTACGGACAGTGCCTCCAAAGTCACGTGGAGGCAAGTATCAGGGCTAAGGTTTGAGCGCAGGTCTCAAAATGCCGCAATTTTACACATCCTACCTCAGTGTCTGGCATCTGGTTCTTCCAGAGGACCACATACCCCGGAGCATGAATCACACCTGCATTTCTCTTGCTTGAATCTCCTCTTACACCTGGAAAAATGAGACAGTTGCCTTTTAGAGATAATTGCCAAACTTTGTAACAATTTTAGAAAGATTACGGCTTCCATCATGTTAACATCTTACATTACCAGAATGAATCTGTCACAACTAAGAACTTAACATTGACCCATCCCACTTTCCTTTCGGTTCTGGGAGCTAGTTAAGGATGCCATAGTGTTTGCACGTTTGAGTCTTGTCACGGGGATTTTTAACCTCCATTTCTAAAAGTTTCAGATCACATATTAGAGACATATTTGCTCCAAGACAAATCCAAACATTCATTCTTACATTTGCTCTTCCAGGGATCTATCCAATATTACTTAGTTGAGACCGAGTAGATACCAAGCATTAAACCTGTACTGACATTATACTGATGAGCAAAAATATTACACATATATTTCTCAGGTGTGCTCAAGTGATGGAGAAGGGTGGCACTTGTGAAATGGACATACACAAAGCTCACGACAAACTGAGTCAAGTAATGGAAAGGGAAAGGATATTATGAATACGTTTGTCTATGAACAGACACTCAGACAAGGGAGATTCACTGGGGAGTTGGCTTGGGCAGCAGGTGGCTGTCGGCATAATTCTAAGTAAGCGGACATGGTAGAGACATGGTAGAAGGAGCAGGTTTATCAGTGGCCTGAAAGCTTTGGGTTGAAACACTCAAGCAGAGACACGAGGCAGGCAGGTGGGCATAGACCTCAGTGTAGCAGCCTACTCTGACTATTCTAACCGGATGCGTTTTTCTCTGTTACCTTCAATCTCCTTGCCACTCTATCTTTTTTATGACACTTACCTTAATCAATAATGGAAGTAATTTACCTTGTCCCTATGGTATATTTCTTCTTGACTGATTTCCTTTCCTAGGCTCTAAGTTTCACAGAAGCATTCTTTATTTTCCCTCCACACTCCGTAACATAATTTTCTGTATCTAATAGGTACTTAGATGTTAGTGAGTAAAATTAGAAGACAAGCCAAGTGACAACATCACAGATATCTAACTATATCCATGGGATGGATTTGAGCTTCTAGCAAAGAGGCCAAAGTAGTATTTCTCAAACGTAGTTCACAAATTCTCCCCCCTCTTTTATTGCTATGTATAAATGCACTACGTTTACAATGATCTTGAGTTTTTTGCACATATACATATCACAGCAAAATTACAAATCCTTCCTCTCTGCCTTTTTGACTCTCCCACCGCCATTCCCTCCCCTTCAGTTCCCATTATTCCCCTCAATTAGTTCTATGAAATGATTCTCACATTAGAGAAACCATTCAATATTTACCCTTCTGCATCTGACTCACTTCACTGAGCACGATGATCTCACATTGCTTTTATTTACCTCAAACCTGTCTGTCTGTATAGTCAAGCAGTATTCCAGTGTGTACAAATACCACAATTTATGCATCCATTGGTCTGTTGATGGGTATTTTGGTGTCTTCCACATTTTAGCTATTTGTTGAGTGTGAGGCTATGAACATGGGTATACATGTATCTCTGTTATATGTTTTTAACTCTTTTGGGAAAATTACAAGAGGAGGTACTGCTAGATAGAAGGGTTTACAAATTATTCTGTTGGGTATTTGTAGATATTCCACAAAACAAAGCATTTTACATGCAATTAAGTTCACAAAACTCTGAGTTAAAGATAGCTTTCTTATATTAGGTGCTTCAAAGAAGGAATCGACTATGAAGTGTTTAAATAAATACATTTTTTAAATCAACTTTTCAGGCGCTGTTGCTTTATTTTTGTGTATCTAGTACATAAATGCTGTATTTAAGATGAGTTTGTAAATACCCATCATAGTGACCAAAATTCTTGTAAGATGGAGAAAAACATGATATAGAACAAGCCTCCGGAAATGACCAGGGGCAACATCATGCCACCAATGTCTTTCACTGAGAATGTGAACCTTGACCCTTCCACATTCTGGCTCTCACACGGATGTTTCAAGTGACAGCAGAATGGATTCCTGTGACCTTCATGGCACCTGAGCCATTGGCTCAGATCTGTCCTTGTCTTTGATCTCACAGAGCCATAGATCTCTTGTACAAGATGATACCAGGAAGCCTAACATAAGGCACAGGCAGCACTGGCTGAGTGCAGGGGCTCAGAGAAGGTGGGTATGATACTATATACTGTCTCATATCCCCCCACTCTCTCCAACTCATATGTGCAAGTCCTAGCCCCCAAAACAGTGGTATCTAAAGAAATTAATTAGGGTTAGACAAGAACTTATCTACAGGCAAAAAGATACCCCAGAAGAAATTCAACAACAGCTATACCTCTTCTGGGTACTTTTCTAAAAAGAGATAAAAGCATCGTATAACAGAGATACATGGATACTTGTTATGTATTGGATCTGGAATGTCCCCCCCAAAGTCTCATGTGTTTGAATGTTGTGGGATACCTGTGGAACCTTATGCTGTTTGGTAGTGGGTGGGGCTGGCTGGAAGGGGTAGATGATAGAGGCTTAGCCTGGAGGGATGGTACCAACTTGCTGAGATTGGGGGTACCCAGCGCAGAGATCTCAGGTGTGTGTGTTATTGACTTATGTGCCAGGAGGTGAGGGAGGGGCACCCATCCCAGGTGTGGGTAGCCCAACCATCAGCTTCCACTAAATAAAGGGAGGAAAAGAAATACCATTACACTTCCTGGAAAAGCTCCAGCCTTTGCCTTAACCTCTAGACTGACATTACTTATTCTCAACCCTATTTCCTTTTCTTTCATGTTTTTTATTTTGAATAAAAATATTCCACTCCTCATTGTCTCTCAGCGTTTGCTTCTGGAAAAGCCAACTTGAGACATCAGCTAAAGACAAACTCTGAGAAGTTCTCTGAGGTAGAAAAGACAGACCTTCCTACAGCAACAGAGGTGAATTTCAGATTTCTTTTGTTTCCTTACAGTATAACCGTACCCTTACTCCCCCCCCCCCCATTGACTAAGATGCAAATTATTCTGAGTGACTTTCATAATCACATATCTTCAGGGGTTACACAAGTAGAATAAGTACGTGTGGTGTGCAAGGTAGAAGGCATTGATTTGGGATGGCGAAGTGGAGCAAACTAGATGTTTTCTGCCCAAAGAAAGAGAATTAAGATAGAGATAGAAATACAAGTGAGTTTGTGTGTGCACGTGCACGCGCACACACACATACACACTTATTGTTTTGGGGCACAAAAGATTTATGGTCCCAAATTGCCCGAAATCTACACTAAAGAAAATAATTTGGGCATTTTGCCTCAGTTTTGGGCCTGTGAATAGGGCTCAACTCATACGTTTGCTTTGACAATTGTGCAAGTTAATTCCCGTAAATGGTGAGGATAATGCCTGGTACCTAGATGCATTTAGTAATTCCTGCTATTGCTAAATACAGGCACGGAATTGATGAAAAGGGAAAAATAAGTTTTGTGGTTTGGATCTGGAATGTCCCCCCAAAGTCTCATGTATTTAGATGCTATGGATTGTCTATAGAACCATGTGCTGTTGGAAGATTGGGGCCTGGTCTGAAGGGGTAGACTACAGGCATGTAAGGTGGATTAATGGTGTGTAGTGGCCACACCATCCACCCCTGGATCCAGGAGGGGCAGATCACTGGGAGGAGACCTGGAAGGAGATATAAGCTGCTTCCTGCCTTCCTTGGAGGACGACTCTCAACTTGCCTTGACTCAGCTTCCTCTCTGTGATGTCACGAGAAGCTGCCTCCACCTTTGCCTCTGCTATGTGCTTTGATTGCTGCCGGCCGCTCCTGAATGGACTGTGACCTTCTGAAACTGTGACCTAAAATAAACCTTTCCTTTCCTAAATTTGTGGATATTGGGTACTGAGTCACAGCAATGAAAAAGTAACTGAGACAATAAAGAAAAAGAATCAGCGTATACCAATCCCTTCTGTGGCCTTCACAGAGCACACGTAGTACTACTATGTAGGTCCCTTGGTTGGTTTGAGAGTTAAAAACAGCCATTGTCCAATGTGTTCTATGAACGTCCTGACCCAGTTGATTTGGAATACCTCCCTGGCCCGTGTAAGCCTAATTTATATTTTGATTTACTGATGGTAACTGCGTATTGCAGAGTAAATGCTCTATAATGGAGTCCCCATTAAATCACTGCCCTAATGAGCAGGAAAAGAGGTCTTTTCTGGGTAAAGTTCTGCATTCTGAAGCATTTTCAAAGTAATATTTCTAGTGCTAAATATTTTATGGTCAATTTTAAGCAGTATTTGGGGTCCAGGTCCCCATGGATACCAACAGGTCACATGAGAGTATGGGAAGCAATTGTTCCAGATTAATGGATTCTGCTGAGGCTGTCGATGACCCTGGTGAGCAGCAGGCACTGCAGAAAGCCTCTGCTCGGTGTCGGGAAGATTCCCAGTGGCTAAGGACTAGTCCAGATGGCTGTCATTTGTCTTCAGAGAAACTGCACAGTGACTTAAGGGGCTGACTACATACCTGTTACCGTGCTGATGAAGGACAATTGAAAGTAGACTTTTCCCCTTTTTCCTTCGTTGTTTTCTTTCTCTTGTCTGTTTTCTCTTTCTTCCCTTCCTTCCATTTTTCTTTTTTCCTTTCTTCTTTCTGATAAAAATTTAAAATTTTATGAAATCCACCATATAGCAATACAAATGTTTTAGGGCATTAAAATGTGTGGTTTATTTGACCTTTTTCTTTGAGTTGATCAGCCGGGATCGGGCCTCAGCTCTGCTCACGCCCCCTGTGGGGAACCCTTCCCTGCTGTACTAGATCCCTCTGCCTGTCACAGTGTGTCTGTAATGGTAAAGACTGCGTTTCTCTTGCAGCCCCACAATGAACAGAAGAAAGCAAGATGAGTATTTGTGGATTTAACTTGTGTGATGCCTATTCTCCTTTTATACGGAGGACATGCCAGTGTGTGGTGAACAAGGGCTGGCCTGAGACCTGGCCCTGCGGGTGCCACCACAAAAGTCTTGCTGACGCTAAGATTCCCACCTCAGTAATCAGGGCTCCTACAGTGTTCTCAGTGGCATTATACTCAGGCTCAACAGACAGAATCCCAGAAAGAAAGATACTGCACTGCTCACCATCATTTCTTCCTCAATTCAATTATGTAAAATATATTACTTAGACTCTCTTGGGTAACTGTCGTGTGATGAGCCATTTCCTTTCTTCTTGCTGTATAACCATCTCTCTGTCTTCATTACTTGAATTTTAGCTAAGGTATATACCACTCTTAACATATTCAGATTTTTATTGCGCATAAAATTCTAGAATCCAAACCTATATATTTTCTGTTGTCTGTCTACTGCTTTGTAAGATGATTAATAAGTGACAAAAGAGGAAGGGTTTGTTTTCACCTAAAACTAGTGCATTTGCCACTGTGCTTGGTCTTTTGACTTTATTGATGGTTTCTGGGGCCCCAGGTGAGCAGTGAGACTTTCAGTGATCAATTTCAAGGACCTCTGTGGCTACAGTAGATAAACAAGGAAAGTCCTGGGTGCCCCAGGCAGGCTGCTCTATAACCAATTCTCCATTTGCTTTTTTATCCTTCCATTTTCATCAACTCCCTCATCTCCTTCTTAATACTTTGGCCAGCCATGTGTTCAGTTTTATTCAGTTCACTGTATAGTTGTTGAAAATCTAATCTGTATCTTGCTAGGATCTGGGTGCCTATAGTAGGGTGGTCGAAAATAAGGAATGCACTGAGCTCTCCATCCACTACCAGCCTAATTAACCCACAGCTAAGCAGCAATGGCTCTGATCTGAGCGTGGTGAGTGCCATTATTCTAGATGTGAAGTGTTACAGGGGCAAAGGGGAGAATCAACTTACTCCAGACAGGAACCTGGGGTGGTCTCAAGGAATGATGAAAGGAAAGGGCATTCCAGATGGAGTGAAATTACGGGCAAGGGCAGAATGACAGGCCCACTAGGGGCGAAGGATGTCAGAGGGAGACAAACACAGAAAGGTCGTGGAGGAGACTTACATGAGTCAATAATGGAAGGTTGGGTGGTCAACAGAATCCTCCGATGACCACCAACACCCCTCATCCTATATAATAATCCTGGTGTCAACAACCTCTGCACATTTTCAGCCACACAAGAATCTATGTGCTGGCATGAAAGGTTTTCAGATTCAATTAAGATTCCAAATCAACTGATGCTAAAATATAGTGAGTACGCTTAAGGGCCCTTCCTGTAGGCACTGGTGAGAGGAATGGAGGAATTCAAGATGAAAGCGATTCTTTGGAGCTGGATTTGAAGATAAGGGTGTCAAACGACCCACAACACAGACAGTCTTTGGAAATTTTAAAAGCTAGCAAGGAAGCCAGAGTCTCTGTCTTAAAACTGTAAGAAACCAAATTTAGTCAACACTTAAGGAAGCTTGGAAATGCCAGAGTGAGTAATGCTACCGACTTGAATTTAGGAATCCTAGTTGTGGTTGACAATGGATTCCTTGGGAGATCATGCATTTTGCTCAATGTAGGAGACAGGACTAATACATAGATCAGGAAGGCTCAAGACCAAACTATGCAGTAGTTCTCAGACTTGAGGTGCCTCAAAATAGCTGGAGAAGCACACAAGACCTGGACCCCAGCTTCTGACATAGTGGGTCCAGGGGGAGCCCAAGAATTTGCATTTTTCACACTCTGCCAAGCGACAGTGATATTGCTATCTGGGAGTCAGGCACTGAGAACCACCTCCCTTTATTAGTGGTTAATCACCATGGAGGAGGAGGAGTTAGGAAAGATAACAGAAAAAATAGCCAGATTATAGGGGAAGAAAAATAAAGGGCACAGGGCAGAGTTTATATTGTTGCCTTTTAAGTTCTTTCTTTTGTTTAGCAATAATAATCTGACCTTCTCCACCCTTTCCTCCAAGTTCTTCACTTTTTAGTCCATTAGTCACTTTTATCTTCATCTGTTCTTATCTGTGTAAATTAAGTAAATTAAAGATAAGTCTCCTACGTATGCCTGTACAGGGGATTCTACCATGATCCAAGTCGTGGGCCTTGACCAGCTCCATTGCACCTTCCTTGAGGAACAGCAGGTGTTATGACTTGGATCCTGAATGTCCTCCAGAGCTGTTGTGGACTATCTATGGACACGCCATGCTGTTAGGGGTGGGTCCTGGGATGAGGGCTGGATCCCTGTGTGGCCTGGAAGGATATTCTGCCTTTGCTTCTCCCCCAGCCGCAGCCTTCCTCTTGCGAGGCTGTGAAGAGCTACGCTTCCGTTAGCCCCTTTGCAGCGGACTTCCACCACTGG